>JACAFY010019411.1:0-12466 GCA_015252635.1 Dictyostelium capitatum | reverse complement strand
TTGTGGTGTTAATTTTTTGTTTGTATCAGTTGTTGATGGTGTTTCATTTACATCAGCTTCATTTGCTACATGTATTAGTGGTGCATCAGCTTCATTTGCAACATGTATTAGTGGTTCATCAGCTTCATTTGCAACATGTGTTAGTGGTTCATCAGCTTCATTTGCTACATGTATTAGTGGTGCATCAGCTTCATTTGCAACATGTATTAGTGGTACTTTAGCTTCATTTGCAACATTTATTAGTGATGCATCAGCTTCATTTGCAACATGTATTAGTGGTACTTCAGCTTCATTTGTAACATATGTTAGTGGTACTTCAGCTTCATTTGCAACATGTGTTAGTGGTACTTCAGCTTCATATGTAACATGTATAAGTGGTACTTCTGATGTGTTAATAAAAATAATAAAAAAATATTTAACATGCTGATTTGATTGTATTGTGTATGTATTGTTTTTTTATATTGTTTAAAATCTATTTAGGTTTTACATTATTAACTTATTGAACTTTCTTTTGGTCTTGTTATATATTTCATTGTTGGTTGATTAAGGTTACGTATGAAATGGATCATTTAAATAGAATTGATTGAGGGCCTACCTAAACTATATTTACAGATATAAATTAAGATTCGGTTTAGATTTCTTTTGCGTTAATATACTTTGCGTCTTGGTTGATGCAATGTAATATTTTATAAAATGTATATGTTGTATATGTATCTATTTTATCTTCTTTTTTTGATTTAAAATATGTTTCAAAATAAAAAATAAAAAGAATTCAATTTAAATGATAATAAATAAGATTTTTATTTAAAATAGTTTGTAATGATTAACAAGAGAAATTAGTTATATTTCTTACTAACTTTGCTGTGATATTTGCGAGCGTTTCTTGCCATTGTTGCTTGGGACCCATGAGCAGCTATGAAATTAATTCCATTTCTTCGGTTATATCTGTTGACCAGGGTCCAACACCCCTTAAGACCACTTTCTTGATGCCAAGTATCGTGGCGTCTAGAGTATCCTTTCCATCTTAACCTCCACTCCATGGTTCCGTCCTCCTATATATTATTTAAATTATTATTATTAAAATTTTAAATATTTTTTATGATATAGAGTTAATAATAATACACTTACTGTAACTCTATTATCAACAACCTTTTTAACTTCCAATGGTTCATCTTCTACTTCTCCTTCTAAATATAAATTATGGTTATTTCTTCTGGTCATTTTTGTTATTTTATATATGATTGTTACTTAAATTTTTTTGTTAAATAAATAAATTTTTTTTTTCAAAATTTTTTTCAACCAATTTTTTTTTTTTTCAATTTTTTTTTACACTAAACTCCAATTTTAAAATTTTATTTTCATTTTTTTATCGATATCCAGTTATAAAATATTGTAAGTAGTATTATCTCTAAAAAAATAACATTCAAGAATGAAAGTAATAATTGATATTGGATAAAATAATTATTATGGATTGGATAAATTAGGATTCAAGATAAATAGTAATGTATTGTGGTTTAGGATTCAAGATAAACAGTAATTTTTTGTATGGTTTAGGATTCAAGATAAATAGTAATGTTTTGTATGGTTTAGGATTCAATATAAATAAATATTAGTTGGGATATTCAAGAAGAAGAGAGGATATACAAAGTGACTAGTATATATCGGTTTTAAATAACCCTAAGGTTTTAAATAACCTTCAGGTTTTAAATAACCCTTTAACTGGGTTTTAAATAACCTTCAGGTTTTAAATAACCTTTAATGTTTGGGTTTTAAATAACCCTTTAGCTGGGTTTTAAATAACCCTTTAGCTGGGTTTTAAATGACCTTTGTATCCTTAATAAAAAACTTTTTGACCACATGTTATAGTGCCTCCTCGTGGTGTCGGTTGGTTCCTGCTTATGAAGCTAAATCTATAACCATCTTAAAGATGTAAAATTATTTATATTCTAAGTATTACTTAAATATTTTCATTAAAATTAATTTAAAAATACTACTATAGCTAACATCATTTCTTTATACTGTATACTCTATTTAAAACCCAAACATTAAATGTTAAAAAAAAATAAAATAATATTACCTTTACATTTTTAATTATTATTTTTAATTTTATTATTCAATTCAATTTTTTTTTTCATAATATTTGCCATTTTTTTATTGAACTCTTCTTTTAATATTTTTTCTTTCTTTTCAACTATTTCTAATTTAATTTTTGGATCTTCTTTTTGTGGATTTGGTTTCCTTGATTTGAATTCACCTCTATCATTTTCTTGAAGCTGTAATTGATAATCTTTATTTAATATAATTCTACTTTCTTTTTCTTCTTTTTTAAATGCTTTTTTCAATTTAACAATGACTTGATGCTCATTAAGCTTCCCAAATATTCTATAAAATTCGTCAATAACTTTATATATAACATAGTTAATAACTAATAGAAAATGATAATTACATACTAAATTTACTTACCAACCCATTTTTTAGAATCTTGGTACTGAATTAATCTATCTAATTGATAGCCAGTCTTTCTTTTCTTTGTTTGTGATTTTAAAACTAATATACCATAATCATCACTTTCTTTATCAGACTCATCAGTATCCGATTCATATAGAACTGTTTCATCAAACGATTCAACTTGTTCAGTACTAATTTCACCATCAGTTTGATCAGGTATAAATTGATCATCATCACTACTATAACTATTTTCATCACTATAAACCTCTTCTTCGAATTCATCTTCATCTAAAACCATTTTTTTAATTAAATTATTATTTGATTTTTCTTCAACTTGACCCAAAGATGTTTGACTTTTCAAATATTTTGAAACAATATCATCTGTGATATGAGTATTCACAAATTGAACTGATCTTAAAATATATGTTCCATCAACCCAAAACTCTTCATTAAGACACAATGAATAATGACACCTGTATATATTGTATTTTTCTGGAACTATTGGCGAAACCTTTATCAACAACCTTTCAGGAATAATATTAATGTAATCTGAACACTCATTTCTAACTACAATTATATCTTTTACGACCAGATAACAATATTCCAATATTCCAAATTTATCTTTTATTGAATCTAAAAGAAATTTAACAGAATTTGAACATTTGAATAGATTATTTTCCCATTCTTTTAGTTGATTTTTGTTTTTTGACCATTGATAATTATTGACAATCGAATCGAATAAAAGTTGGTATTGTTGTTGTAAACTATTGATATAACTTTTTGAGATTGCAACAACACTTGATATTGATATATTATCATTTTTAACTGTCCAATTTCTAACTCTGGATACCACATATCCATTATTTTTATTTACATTTGAAAAATACAATAAAAATTCAGCCAATTTAATTTCACAATCTTTTACAAATCTTGAAATATTGTAATTGTAATAATCCTGGATAAATAAAAGAATATAAGAATATTATAATAAGAAACGTTTTAATCAATTATATACATACATCTGGTACCAATGTAATTTCACTTACTAAATTCATTGTTATTTTTAATCTTTCCATTTTCATCATTGTTTTCATTGGTAATTTGCAATTTGTAAAAGTCTAAAAATAGATTGAAATATTAGATATACCATTGGATTACTATTAAATAAAAATAATAGTTTAATTAAACATACACCCTTTACTTGTTGATGTTCTTTTTCTAATGGATTTGATGAAACACCATTTGGATTACCACTACGTGGACATTCACCTGGAATATGTGTTGATGTATGAACGTATGCAACCTTGGTAATAATAAAATGTGACAACTTAATTATTCTTCTAACCTCTGTTGCATCCAAATCAGAATAATAACAACCTGCACCAGTTAAACCACCAATCTTTTCCATTTCAATTAAAACGAGTACAAAATAAAACATTTGGTCTTCCATCATTACTCTTAATTTTTCTCTTGATTCTTGAGTACTCAAACCATCGTTGTTAATGTAATTGATATATTTTTCCATTAAAAACAATGCATTTAAATTACCCTTAATAATAAAAAGATTGGTTAATAAAATGAACAAAATTGATAGAATTTAAAAATAAAAAGATTTTTTTTAAATTATACAAACTTTAAAATTTAAATCATTCGAAAAATCTGATAAAACCATAGTGAACCCAAATGATAATTCTTTAAATTGAGAGCCTTTAAATTTTGAAAATTTTTTAAAATCGATTTTACTTCCAGTTTTTCTTGAAGATGACTGGTCATAAATTAGTTGAACTTTTAATTTTAGATCATCAGAAAGTTTTTCATATAAACGTTGTGCCAAATTTTTATATAATCTTAGAAAAATACTATGTAAAATATCACATGGTGCACTTTCATGTTGTTCAAAACCTTTGATATTTGTAAAAACACTCTTTTCAATTTGACCGCCAACAATTCTTTCTTGGAGACCATAATCTTCACTACCACCAACACTTAAAAACTTGTTTGCTATTGTAGTTGTCTTTTCTGGAATAAGATTAAGATAATATATGTTGTACATTTCTCGTTGTTTGATTGTACAATTTAGACAGCCACAATAATGATTAAAATTACGTAAACACAACATTTCCAGTTTAGCAGGTAAATCCCCAAGAATTAATACAATTAATATTAAAACTTGAAGATAAACCCCTCCCATATTGATAAAACTAATTAATCGATGTAGTACACCTTTCAATATTGATTGAAAGTTAACATTTTTAAATTGATTTCTATTGTATGTACAAACTCTATATCTAAATAAGTTACTAACTTCTGGATGGACATTAACAATGAACAAAACAATTGACATATAAGATTCACCTCTAAGAGTACATGCATCAGCATATACACCAATTAACAAATATCTTAAAACTAACTGTTTAAACCTATCTGAATTGAGATATGTAAACCTACATGTTTCGTAGTCCACTGTTTCAAATACTTTTGACTCTTTGTTGAATGCAACAAATTTGTTTAAAGAGCAACCTGGTTCCAAAATCATTTTAACAATTTCGAGTGCATCAAAATGCAATATATTATTTGTTTTATAAAAATTTAATTTGAAACGCTAAATATAAAATAAAATTTTTTTTATTAATAATTTGGATTTGTAATCTAACAATTTTATTAAATGATATTTACAAACGGAATGTTTTTATAAAATTTAATAATCAATGAATTGAAACTATTTGCATTTTCACCATTATCTTTTTGAATGAATAATAACTGAGTTACAACTGATTGAGTAATTTCTGAAATTGGTGTTAATAAAAGATAAAAGATAAAAGCTATATTTATTAAATAAATAATACATACGAAAAGTTAAATATAAATTAATCACTTTTATTTCAAGATCGCTGAGTGACCCAATATATTGCAAATTTGGTTCCTTCTTGATAGACCAACCATAACTAGTTTTACCTTTTTTTTTCCAGCTTAGATGCCTCCCAAATGTTGTGCAATTTAAATTAATTTTATTTGAATTTGAATTATTTACCAATATAATTTGACAGATTGATTTTGAATTATTATTAAATGTTTGTTCAATGTTTTCAACTTTACAAGGTTCTTGGTTTGGATGAAAAAGGTACCACTTATCAACCACTTTTATACAATAATTATTTCCAAATAAAAATGCATTCAGATTATATTGATTATTTTTAAATTTGGAATGGTCTTCTGGTAAGTAATCATTGATATCAACAGATTTTGAATATTGAATTCTGTATGAATTTGAATCAACTACTGATCTGTTAATGTTGATAATAATTTTTATTGGTTCATTTGTAAAAACACGAGTTTTGTTTAGAGGATCACCACAATTTTTAAAATGACATTTATCTTGTTCACCTTCATTCATCAAATGGTTTATTAAATTTCCAACCTCAAAATCATTTGAATCTTCATTTTTAATATTAGGAACACAAAGAATGAAAAATTGAGATGATGATATATAACTTTTGAAATGACCAGGTTCAAAACAACTTAAATAAAATTCCATATTACATTGAAATTGATTTTGAATAATTGACTTTGTTGAATCATAACTATTGTTTAAACATTTTTTAATTAATGTAAAAAAATAGTTATAGTAATCTTGATTACCAGAAATGTGCTGAATATGACCATCTGTTAATTTTTTAAATAATTCCTTTTGTTGTAATGGTAAATTAAATTGATCAACTCTAATGTTTTTCTCGTTTTGAATAAAATTTATTAAACAAAAATGATCATTTACTGTTGAATGTTTAATTGAGCTCTGAATACTATTTATATTAATTATTTGTAAAAATGATTTATAAAAAAATTCTAAAAGATTATCAATTTCATCTGATACAGTTTTATTGCTATCACCTTCAATTCTATTACTGATAATTTGATGATTACAATTACTTCCACCAACATTACCAATATTACTTTTACCAATATTAAATTCACCACCATTTCTTTTACTTCCACAACTATTGCTTCCATTTCCAACATTACTTTTACCACTATCATTAATTATTTTACTTCCACCACTATTGTTTCCATTACTTCCACTTACATTACTTTCACCACTATCAACATTATACCCATTATTATTTAAACTTTTTTTGACATGACCACTACTAACATTAATTTGATTTGTATCTAATTTACTTTTCTTAAATGTTACTTGTCCATGATTACTTTGCTCTTGGCTTAAATGATGTTTTCCAACATGTGTTGATTTTCCAAATTCTTTAAAATATGAGTACATCAATTTTGACATATCTCTTCTTGCTTGTAAATATGAACAATTTAACATTGGTCGGAAAGGAGTTTCATTGTTTATCATCTTGTAATTTAAAATTTGAGTACCATAAAAATTCAGATCATTTACTTGTACCATTTCAATTGTTTTATTATTTTGATCCAATTTTTTCCAGATTTCATTTTCATTTATATAAACAAAACAATTATTATCTCTTGTTGCGCAAAATGATACCAATTTAAATATTTGTTCTTCTAATTGTTTAAAGGATTCTTTGTTTAGTATAATTGGATATCTTATATAAGTTGATTCAATAATATTATGAATTGTTGATGCACAATGAACGGCATTAATGATTGATAAATTTTCAGGTAATTTCGAATTAATAAAAAATTGAACTCCACTATGAGAACAATCTTTATTACCACAATGGCATCCATCCAAAACATAAGCCAAATAATTAATTGGATTTTGAAAATTGGATTTATCTTGCATATAATTATCAATTTTTTCATTACATGAATCATTCCCATTTGCTTGTGTATTGTTGAAAAGAATGATTGGCGATTGATAATTATATTTAAATAGTTTGATATTTGATTCAATTGGAATGGTTTCTTTTCCAACAATAAAAACAAATTTCTTTTTATTTTCTAAAATACCACTATCAGATATAAACTTGAATATTTGTTTAAAATCTAAATTCAAATCAAACTTTTCCAATTTAAATTCTTTAATTTCCTTATCATTTATGAAAATTCCAATTTTTATACATTTGAAAATACTGGTGTAACTAATTAAACTTTTTGAAACATTAATAACCTTTGGACCTATTACATTCTTTTTGAGACAAGATATCTCTTCTTTTATATTCATTTCTGATAATGGAAAATGCTTATAATTATCAGAACTCTCGATTATGGAATGTGAAGAATTATATTCCGATTTGATTTCACCCAATACTAATTCTAAAATTTGAATACCACTAATATCATTTATAACTTCATCACTAATTGTAGTTTCTTTATCATTTGGATCCAGCTTTATTTGAATTGATTTTATAAATGACTTTGCGTTTGAGTAAATATCTGGTGAGTTTTCTAATAATGAATAAATCAACCAGTAGAATGTAATTACAATACTCGATTCAAAAGCATATATTGATTTTATATTATTCTTATGTAAACTATAAAACATTTGACATGAACTTAATATACCTTTACCTCCTAATGGTAAATCTGGAAATGAAGTAAAACCATTGGATTTTAAGAAATTATCAAGAGTTGAATCTGTTTCAGAGTATAATCTTTTGAACCAATTTAAACCAAGTGCTGAATAAATCTTGAAATATTCACTATTTTCAACCTTTGCTTCAATAATTTCCCTATCATCTGTATAATTAAATGTGTGTTTGCTATGCATTGAATGGAATTGCATTCTTAAAACATGCTTTTTTCTTTCTTCTTCACCATTAAATTCGCTAGTTATGTTGAAATTAACATCATGATTACCATTTATTAATCTTTCCACTACATTACAAGAAAACAGCAAACAGTTTATGCCATCATGTTGTATTGGGCACTTTGGAGTTTTAATTTCAATTTTTGATAAATCTTGTTTTACGTTGAAGAAATGGAAGTTTAATTCTTGAATTAAATTAATTGCGTCAATTACTTCATAATTAATTTGAGTACTAGGAATTGAATCAAAAAGATAAAATGCAACTTCAACTGAATTTTTATGTTGATAAAATATTGACTTTTTACAAAGCAAAGAAAACCAATGGTATCTGTTTATTTTAAATCATTAGAATATGTCATCTTTAATATAATTGATAAAATGTTTGCAACTCTTACCCTGTGTTAATTATAAAATAAATTTCTGTGCAATCTATATAATTTAGATTCTTTAAAAGACCCCAACAAGTACCCAAACCACCTTCTTTATATCTTTTTATAATGTATGGTGTAAAAACAATAAAACTAGGTTTCTTTTTAATGCTTTTATAACAATACTGTTGTAAAATTCTTGAAACTATATAGTTCATTGATAAATCAGTTAACCATTCATTGTTTTGAGCCTTTTTAAATTCGTTTTTGTCAATTCTACACGAGTTTACACCTTTACTACCACCACCTGAAAAATTTGAAAATTTGCATGTAAAATGAAATAAAGTTTCGTCTTTTTCATTACTAACTTTATCATTTATTGATACAATGCTGTCATTATCATCTTCAATGTTAATTGGTACTTCTGGATTACCTTGATTCATTTCCATTTGATCATTTGACCATTTTATAATGAATGAATGATTTCCAATTAAATGATGAATTAAAAAAGCTGCATGAAATTTAAATTCTAATTCCATTTCCTTTAAACGATCTTTTAATTCTCTTCTAAATATTGATCCCAAAGTTTGATCAATATCCACAATTGTTGAAAATTGTGATTTTTCACAACTATTAAATTCCTTCTCAAGAGTTATTGTAAGATTTGATATATTGTTGATCGCAAATAAACCAGTAAAAACGTGATTGTCTTTTTCATTGATACCAATGTTACAAACGTCAACTGAAGTAAACATACATATACCATTATCCAAAATTAATTGATCATATAATTTATTTTTAAAAGATATTGAAACCTCCTTTTCCAAACTAGTTAAGAAACAATATGTTAATTCTACCAATAATGAATCTTCATAAGAAAAAAGGTATTGCAACCAATGTTTACCAATTTTAACTGCAATCAAAAAATCGTTTTTATTTATGTAATTGAAATCCAGACAATATTCGTCGATTTCATAATCACCAATTGGTTTCAAAACTTTGTATTGAGTATTTTGGTACATTGAATCCCTAAAAACAAAAAAATAATTAATATATATTTTTTGAATTTATTTTTTAAAAATTAACCTACATTATTATGATCATTAAATCTAATGAAATAATATTTTTTTCAAATAAAGAATTGATGTCTTTGTAACTAACACTTTTATTTGTTTTTGTGAAAAATAAACCGTTTCTCTCTACAACTCCATAAGATGATTCATTTTCAAAATCAACAACATCTTTTGATTTATCTAATCCATTTGAAACGATTTTATATAATTCGTTTCCTACTTCCCCTGATTCTTTAATCCTTTTATAAAAACCGATAGCTGTATCATATTTTAATTTCATTTTTTATTTGCAAAGTAAAATAACGAATGAAACATTAACGACTTTTTTTGTAAAGCCAGTTGGGCATAAAATTTCGGAAAAATTAAATTGTTTTTAAAAGCCATTTTTAAAAATGGGTTTTGGAATTTAATTTTTTTTATAAAAAGTTTTCTTATGAGAATTTATTTAGAATATATATTTGTGTTATAATGGACGATGATAAATCTACTACACTTAATAATGAACCTCTTAGTTTTGAAAAAATCAGAGAAAACCAAAGATTAAAAAGAATGATGAGTTCACATAGTCCATCCCAAATAACTCAACAGTCACAACAACCACAACAGTCACAACAGTCACAACAATCTCAACAATCACAACAGTCACAACAATCACAACAATCACAACAAACACAACAATCACAACAATCACAACAGTCACAACAGTCACAACAATCTCAACAATCTCAACAATCTCAACAATCACAACTTTCACAACAATCTTCAGAAAAACAACAAACAACACATCAACAAACACAACTAATTTTACATCCAACACAACAAAATAGTTATAAAAGAAAAACCAATGAAAATGAAACAATTGATCAAATTGCTCCAAATCAAAATAAAAAAAAGAAAAAAGAAGATATATTAAGTAGTAACAAAGAAATTGAAGTGGTTGGAACAAAAATTTTGGAATCTATAAATTCAAATTTTCAAAGTTATCTAAGCAATTGTGAAAATAAAGATACAAGGGAAATAGACTTTGGTATGTTAAAGAAAGAAATATCTGGAAGTATTGTAAATATAATCAAATCTCATGATATGGTAAATAATTGCAATTTAGTTGCCAAAAATGCTATCAAGAAATCAATTTTTCAAATTACTTCAGTTCCTATTATTTGCATGCTCATAAAAGTAACAAACAATGGTAGAAAATCACAAGAATTTAATAGATATATTGATGATATACAACTTAATGAATATAAAAAAGTACAGTCAATAGTTCAAGATAAAAATTTGTTTAATATCACAAACATTAAAGAAGCATTTTTTGAAGCAAGAACCCACTCATTCTTTTATATTATGGCAAGTAAAGCTTTTACTATAAAAAATCAATATGACTATGGGAGTTTATTTAGAGAATATTTTCCAGAAATAGATGGAGTAAAAAGTGTTGAAAGAGTCAAGTATCCAGATTATACAGATGACTTTTCTTGGGTAAAAAATAAAGAAATAATAATCAAATTGATTGAATTGAATTGGACAATTAAAAGGGTAGATTTAATCGAATCAACTGAATTTATCAGTTTTACTGATTCTGTTTTCAATAAATTTGGAGATAAATTAATGGAACGTATTACACAACTTCAAACACCAACACCACAAAAAAAAAATAAAAAATAAAATTCTAACGTTAACGTTTTTTTCCCAACATTTTTCGTTTTGGTTTTTGAAAAATTTTAAAATTTTTAAAGATGATATTTTTATGTGCTATAGCTAACACTAGATGTATTCATGTTATGCTAAAGTGTATGTATAAATAACTTATTGATTGAATTAATTATCTAATCAATATATATCTGACAATTTAAAGAAGATTATCATACAGATTTTATATTATAATGGCTATACATGAAATAATTCACGTTTAATGATCCACAACAGCGCTTAATTCATAATTAGTATTATATCACATATGTAAGAATCCCAGTTTTTAGAATTCCGATGGTTCTATATTGGTTCTATGACTTTCCTTTGGTGCTATGACTTTCCATTGGTGCTATGTCTCGCTACTATTCTACATTGGTGCTATATTGAACCTATGACTTTCCATTGGTGCTATATCACGCTATTATTATCCATTGGTGCTATGACTTTCCATTGGTGCTATATCACGCTATTATTCTACATTGGTGCTATGACTTTCCATTGATGCTATATCACGCCTATTATTCTACATTGGTGCTATATTGAACCTATGACTTCCATTGGTGCTATATCACGCCTATTATTCTACATTGGTCTTATGACTTTCCATTGGTGCTATATCACGTCTATTATTCTACATTGGTGCTATATTGAACCTATGACTTTCCATTGGTGCTATATCACGCCTATTATTCTACATTGGTCTTATGACTTTCCATTGGTGCTATATCACGCCTATTATTCTACATTGGTCTTATGACTTTCCATTGCTATATCACGCTATTATTCTACATTGGTGCTGTATTGAACCTTATCTTTTATCTAATATATGCTTCGGTTTTAATAGATAAATCATAAAACTAAAGCTCCTAACCACCCCAGTTGGATGGAAGTTTTAGTGATTATTAACCTATCCAGACCATCAGTTAACCACCATCCATACATATAAAAATTAACCACTCAATATTAATTTGTTGGTTGAGCTTGCCAAAAAACCTCTACCAACTACCCAGTTGAAGTTTAAACCGGTTGACGGTTAGGTGCTTTACATAAAACTTGTAAATAAAATATATTATAAATCATAATATCATATTTATTTATTTTATTTGTTTATTTTTTTATTTTTTTATTTGTTTAATTATTTATTTGTTTATTTA
>JACAFY010019400.1:0-12469 GCA_015252635.1 Dictyostelium capitatum | reverse complement strand
AAAAAAATGTTTTTTTTTTTACAAATCAAATAAATTTGTTGAAAAAAATTTTAAACAAAAAAACAAAATTTTTTTTTCAAAAAAAAAAAAAATATAAAAAAAAAAAAAAAAAAAAATTTTTGGCAAAAAATTTCAAATCAAAGTTTTTTTTTTATTGCAATAATTTATTTATAGTATTGTATATATATTTGTATTTGATATTTATTTATCAAACAATGTCAAAGATATATGTCGGTAGAATATCTCAAAATACAAGAGAAAATGATCTTTATGATCGTTTTGAAAAATATGGAAAAATAAATACCATTGAAACTAAAATGTTACAGAGAGGTTTTTGTTTTATTGTAAGAATGTTTTCACAAACACACATACACGCACATACACACACACACACAATTTAAATAATAATATATAAACAAATTAATAGAAAACTAACTTACTTATTATTAACAATAGGAATATTTTGAAAAGAATTCAGCAGAAGATGCAATTAATGGTGAAAATAAACAACCATTCCTTGGTAGAAATATAATTGTTGAATTAAGTAATAGCAGTAATGGTATTAGAAAACCTGAAAATGGTACAGGTAATTGTTTCCTTTGTAATCAAGAAGGTCATTGGGCTAGAAGTTGTCCAAAGTAAGTTATATAATTTATCGTTAATAACTATTACAGTTGTAGTATTGGAAATTAACAGTAATTATATCTTACAGTGCAAATAATAAAAGATCAAATAATGATAGAGCAGGTAATAATTTTAGATATAGTCCATATGGACGTCGTGAAAGATCAAGATCACGTTCAAGAGATAGAAGACGTGATGACAGAGACAGATCAAGAGATAGAGACAGGGATAGATCAAGGGATAGATCAAGGGATAGATCTAGAGATAGAAGACGTGATGATAGAGATAGATCAAGAGACAGAGATAGGGATAGGGATAGATCAAGAGATCGTTCAAGAGATAATAGAAGAAGAGAAAGAGATCGTTCAAGATCACGTTCAAGAGATAATAGAAGTAGAAGAGATGATCGTTCAAGAGATCGTTCAAGAGAAAGATCAAGAAATCGTTCAAGAGATCGTTCTAGAGATCGTTCAAGAGAAAGAGAAAGAGAAAGAGATAGATCCTCTTCAAGAGGTAATGGCGGTATAAATAAAAATATAAATAGAAGAGAAAGAGATAGATCAAGAGATAAAAGTAGAGATAGATCAAGAGATAGAAGTGGTAGTAGAAATAATAACCGTAGTAGAAATAAAAGCAGAGATAGATCAAGAGATAGAAGTGGTAGTAGAAATAGATCACCTGATAAAAATAATAAAAACAATAAATCAAATGGTAGAAATAGATCAAGAGATAGAAGTGGTAGTAGAAATAGATCACCTGATAACATCAAAAAAAATAACACTAATGATATCCCAAGAAAAATGGAATTTGAACCTGCTTCATCTAGTGATTTATAAGTGAACAAACAAAAACAACAACAACAATATTTAATATAAAAATAATTATTAAAACAACAAAGCACATCAATAATAGTAACAAATAAACCTCAAATAATAATAACAATAATAATAATAAACTCACTTGCTATATTCTTTTTTTATCGATAAGAAATAATAATACTTTTATTTGTGTTTGTGTTGTTGGAGGGTTTTTATTATTATTTATTTGATTTTTCAAAATTTAAAGCTTTTAAATTTTGTTTTGGATAACGAATATCTTTATCTTTTAATGAATGTAAATGTTTTAAAATGACAGATTTGAGATCGGTATGTTTTTCATGATTGATTGCATCTTCGAATTGAGTTGGAGGTAATTGTAAAATGACTTCCAATGATTCAGGTTTTGCTAATTTAGAGCAACGAATAAAACCATCCCAAAGTGTTTTATCTTTCCAGACTTGTCTGGCTACTAATCTACCAAGTATTTCAACAATAAATATTTTAAGACGTGGATGTTTAACCAATGTTTTCATTACAGTTCGCATAAATAATTTTGGTAATTGAGATTGTTGCATTAATTGATTTATTGATGCGGCAACAATTTCCTGTTTAAAGTATTCATCCATTTCCAAACAAAAATCAATTGCTAAAATTGTTTTCAGTGTTAATGTATCTGAAAGTAAATGAAGTTGAACCAATAATTCTGATGCTGACATTGGTGAACCTGGTTTTGCCAATACACTTAAAAATTGATTTGTATCATCCCTATTTTCCAATATTAAGAATGATGGTAATCTAGCTATGATTTCTTCTTTTTTCAAACCTTGAAGTACTGGTAATAAAAATCTAATATCACTATTTGTCAATAATAATGTTTTAACAGATTCAACCAATTCATTTGATGGGCGATCCAATGATACCAATGCGTTTAAAATTTCAATTGTTAAATTTTCTGAACCATTTGGACAAATTTGTAATACTTGTAATAATGATTCACTACTTTGACCAATATGTTTAATTATATGTGTTGTTAATTTTCTAATAACTTCTTGAATAAGTAAACTACACTTTGGATAAATTTCTAATAAATCACTTAGCAATTGATGATTTTTAATTACCAATGAGAAATAAAGTGAAACTCGAGTTTCAACAAATTTTTTAATTTCTTTTTCTCTATTTCTAGTTATAATTTTTGGTGTCGTTGTTGTAGAGGTGGTAGTTGTTGACTCTTCTGTTGATTTTTCTTCGTTATCTTCTTCTTCTTCTTCTTCTTCTTTATAATCTGGATCATCTTTATCTTGTTTTTCTTTTTCTTTTTCTTTTTCAGATTCTTCAGTTTCCACTGGTATTTCTTCAATTTTTGCTTGTGGTGGTTTAATGGTTGATGATGAAATTTTGTTGTCTTGATTCATTAATTCACTAAAAATAATTGAAGCATCTTTTGTTTTTTGATTATCCATTTCAACTTCAATATCTATTACAGTTACTAAATCTAATATTTGTTGTTTTGCAAACAATTGAATTTGAGGAGTTACAGATGGTTGTTTTGAATAGATTTGATTTGCAATTAAATTGATTGTTGGAGAACGAACACTATCATCATTTGAAATTGAAAAATTTAATAAACTATTTATACAATATTCACGTACAACAGGTCTCCAAACAATTAAATCTCTAATTATACCCAATGCCATTGGTAACCACTCATTTTCTTTTTCTTGTAATGCTTTTGGATCTGGTGGTGGTGCAACGTATGATGGATCATCTGCATCATCAACTAAATTACCATTTTCATCGTAATGTTGAGTAACTGGTTTTGGTATTGTATTATGATCATTTGAAAATACTTTGCTTATATCCCATGTTGAACTTGAATAACTTAAACTTTGTGCTTCTGCTATAACTCTACAATTTATTGAATGTAATAATTGTTTGGTAACGTATGGTACATCCAATATAAATAATCCAATAATAGTATCTTTTGCTTGAAATTGATTTCTCATTTGTTTAATCATTTTACCAAGTAAATTTGAATATCTAATCATTGTTTCATCGTTATCATGGTCATCATTATCACCATCTTGATTACCATTACCATTACCATTGATCATTCCACTAGTGTTGTTTTCTGGTAAAACTTGTTTTGCAATAAATAATTCATTATATAACCATTGAAGTGCTAATTCTCTACGATTATTGAAATCACTGGTAATAAATTTAACAAATTCATCTTGTAATTCTTCTTGATCAGGTCTTATTGAAAGAATACGTGATAACAATGATGTCCAAAGGTCTTGTTTACCACAAACAATGATACCAGGTTCAGATGTTTTAATTCTAACAATTGCTGAATCACCAACGTGTTTAATTTGATTGGGTGTTAATTTTGGTACGCCAAAAATTGGTCTTGGTATAAACAATGGTACCACTTCATTCTTATGTGATACTGATAATTCCATTGAATCGCTATTCTTTTTTGCAATTGCTTTTTGTTGTTGTTCTTCTTGTGCTTTTTGATTTTCGTTTTCTTGTTTTGTATATATTTCTTCTTCTTCATCGTCATCATCATCAATTGGATCTTTCATGCTACCAAATAATAATATATCTTCTTCATCTTCTTCCTCTTCTTCTTCTTCATCATCTGAATCTTTAATTTCTTTTTTAACCAATGTAGTTGATTCTATAATTGGTGATTGTTTTTGTTGTAATTGTTGCTCTTTTTCACGTTGGAGTTGTTGTTCTTTTTCTCTTTGTTGTAATTCACGTTGTTGTTGTTGTTTTTGAGTTTGTAATTCAATTTGTTGTAATAACTGTTGTTGCTGTTGTTGTAATTGTAATTGTTGTTGTTGTAATTGTTGTCTATATGCAGAAGGTGGCATTGGTGGTGATAAAATGAATGGTGCGCCCGGTGGTGGTTGATTAAATGGTTGATTTGGTGATTGTTGTGGATTTAATGGTGGTGATTTATATTGTGGTTGCTGTTGTTGTTGATTAAACTGTTGATTTGGATATTGCTGTGGTTGATTTGGATATTGTTGATTAAATTGTTGATTTGGATATTGTTGTTGTTGTTGTTGTTGTTGACTAAATGGATTTATAAATTGAATTGGTTTCATTTGTTTATTTTGATATGAATCTACAAATTTAAATAATTCTTCAGTTTGTTGATTACAAGGTATTCCTTGTAATGAACCTGCCAATGGAACATAACTCATATTTTCAATTACTAATTCTCTAACAAATTCTGGACTTAAAAATTCAATTGATGCCCTGTAAATTTAATGTAGTATTAGTAAATATAGTATTATATTTTTAATCATATAGTTTCAAATAAACTTACAAAATTTTAGATTGAGAATCATTATCCATAATTAAACCAGGTCTTTCTATAAATCCTCCTGAATTATACATTTGATTATTATTACTATTATTAAACATTTCATTTTGATAGTTACTATTATTATTATTGTTGAAATTATTATTACTATTATTGACACTATTCCTATTGCTATTACTACCGTTATTATTATTATTATTATTATTATCTACAATGTTATTATTTATACCATATACATGTTCTGTTTTTGATTTCTTTTTATGTGAATCATGATTTCCTTCGTTATGTCGTTTCTGTAGGAGTGTGGGCCTAAATTAGTATAACCAATAAATAGGATATAATAATAAAGAATCACAAACTTACCTTTTTATCAGGTTCTGAATTACTATCATGATAAAACCATCTTGCAGCTTCATCAGCAGCATCTTTTGAATCAATTTTAATACATGCTTGAATTAAATCTACCATAAATGGTGCTAATAATTCTTTTCTTTTTATACGAATTAATGATAAAAGTGATACTTTTAATGAATGTCTAACACTTTCTTGTTGAACAATTTGAAATCTTGGTACTATATTTGGACAATTTGTTAATGTTGGTAATATCTTTGAAAACATTGTGAATCTTTGTTTTGCTATATTTGTTAATGATGTAACTAATAACATTATATTTTGGCTAGTCCTAACACAAAAAATAAAATAAAATATTAATATCCTATACATTAAATACACCTCTCTTTGTGATGATGGTGATAATAATTTAAACCTATGTATCCTAATCTTACATGTTTCTTAAATCTTTTGCACCATCTAATAAAATGTTTAAATAATCTTCACAATCTGTTTGTAATGATGATTTCGATATTATATGATGATCATAGGGTACTTTATCCAATGAAAATTCTTCGTCTGATTTATATTTCTTTATTGACTGTAGGGAAGAGAATATAGTTAATATTATTATAATGATGGAAATAATAATTTTACCTAATTAAACTTACTTTATATTCACCTGGTGATGATAATGATAATACTAATATCTCTAACATTTTAAAACAATTTGTTCTAATTGATTCATCTTCAGTTGATTTACTAAGATTTGTAATATAATTCTTTAAATTATTAAATGAATTCCATGTATCTATTAATAATTGTTGATCGTTTGATGGTTGAACTCTGTGGGTTGTTATTTAAATATAGTATTAGTTTTTTTTGATCATGGTGATGATAACGATGATGTATCTAACATGATATATAACACTTACATGAATGATAATGTTGATCTTATTAAATTTGTCATACATAAAACTATTCTCTTTACAATTGCTTTATTATCGCATGTTAATAATATTTTTAAATTTGATTCGCTATTTCTTAAATCTGAAATAATGATGGAAAGGTTTGTGTTAGATAATGTATGTATATCCAATGATGTTCATATCAATTATAATGACAATGACAATGACAATGACTCCTTACATCTTGGGTATTTTTTACAAATTGATTCTATATATGGTATTATTTGTTTTTTAATTGTTTGTGATCTATCCAATGCAAACTCTATAAAACTATTATAAAATTCGTCTAATAAAATTGGTTCTTTATGAAATATTAATTCAAATGCATTTGCAAGTAAATCTGATTTATCCTTTTCTGAACTATTTGCACCATTCAATATAGAGATCATTAAATCCCTACTTGAATTTGATGCCATTGTAAAGTGTAGTTGATATTTGAATATCGAAAAACAATAAAAAAAAAAAATAATTAAAAATAAAAAAAATGAAAAAATGAAAAAAAAAATTAAAAAAAAATTTTATTGATATGAAAGGAAAATTGAATTTGAGGTAAATTGAATTTGAAGTAAATTCTACAGATAGTATTATATAAACTCTGTTTAAAATAAACACTATGTAAATATATATTTTCAATATTAAAATAAAATATAAATCGACTTTAATATATTACTTTATTTATTTTAGTGTTTTAGTTATAATATATAGTATATTAGGTGTTTATTTTGAACATATTCATATAATACATAATAAAATAAGTAATGTGCAAATTTAAACAAGAATAGATTGAGTTTGATAAAATAAATATGGAATTGGATAATGATTGAAATTGTTTTTTTTTTTTTTTTTTTTTTTTTTTTTTTTAATTTTTTTTTTTTTTTTTGAAATTTTTTTTTTATTTTTAAAATTTTTTGTTAAATTGTTCCTCATCAAAAAGAAAGCACCCAAGTCAGATTTTTTATTTATTCAACAAATAAAATAATATTAGATTAATAGATTTTTTTTTTTTCATACACTCATTTACACACACACAGACACACATACCCAAAAAGTTAACACATTGTAGAAGTAGGTAAGTTTAACACTGATCAATTGACATTAATTATAGTAATAATAATAATAATATATAATAGTAATAATAATAATAATAATAATAATAATAATAATAATAATAATAATAATAATAATAATAGCAATATACATACACATATGTATAAAATAATAATCAATTTAAAGCGAATTTTATAATAATAATTATTAGATTGCAATCGTACGAATATTAACCATATTGATAAATTAATTTTTATTTTTTTTTTTTATTTTTTTATTTTTTTTTTTTTTATATTTTTTTTTATTTTTTTTTTATTTTTTTTTTATGATTTTAACTAGATCACACAAATACAACAACTACAAATACAACAACACAACAACAGCAATAGCAATATTACAAATATAGTTATAAAAAGGAATATAGACAATACAACAACAACAACACAACATATACAAATATACAACAAATAGAATGAGTAATACAACAGATATGATTATTGACTCATCATCAAGCGATATTAAAGATGAAACCATTAGCAATGGTAATGATACTGTAGATACAACTAAAGCAACCGAAATTACAGCCGAAAAAAGTTTAGAAGTTTCAATAGAAGAAAAGAATAGAAATAAAGATAAACAAGACAGTGAAAACAGCAACAATAATAATACAGATGATAAAAAAGAAATACCAAACAACAATGGTGAAAATATAAACGATAAAGGAACCACAACTACCAATACTGAAGATAGTACATCAGAAGATTCAAATAACAACAATAATAATACAACAGCTGATAATACACCTTCAACACCATTGGCACAACATACACAAAATACAATTAACGATAGTAAAAATAACAACAATAATAATAATACAGAAGAATCACATTCATCAACAGGTAAAATTCGTTCAGTTCGTGATTTTGGTGTATCATTTGAAAAGAATGCACGTTTTAGAAGAACTATGGAAGATGAACACGTTATTATTGATTGTTTTGGTGGAGATGTAAATCAAGGTTATTTTGCAATTTATGATGGTCATGGTGGAAGAGGTGCTGTCGAATTTACTGCTAAAACACTTCATAATGTAGGTTAATAGAATAATAGGTTTGATATGGGTGTAAGTGATCATTTTTACTAACTTAAATTACTTTTTTTCTCTACAGAATCTCTTGGAAGAACTTAATAAATCACCAAATGGTGATGTTTTAGAACTCTTTAAAAATAGTTACCTTTTAACTGATAAACAAATTGGCGAAAGTGATATTCATTTTTCAGGTACTACATCTATCACTACATTAATTAGAAAATCACCAATTGATGGCGAAAAATATATTTATTGTGCAAATGCAGGTGATGCACGTGCTGTTGTTTGGTATGTAGATTTAAAATTGTTATTACATTATTATTGAAATCATGATGGTATATTAACAGCTTTGTCTCTTACAGTCATAATAAAATTGCAGAAAGATTATCATATGATCATAAAGGAACAGATCAAGAAGAGATTAAACGTATTGATGCAGCAGGTGGTTTTGTATGTAATGGTCGTGTAAATGGTATTCTTGCAGTTACTCGTTCACTTGGTGATTATTCAATGAAAGAACATGTAATTGGAGATCCATATAAACGTTCAATTAAATTAGATTCTGGTCATTCACATTTAATTTTAGCTTGTGATGGTGTATGTATAAATAGTATAATGGTAATAGTAATGATGATGATGATTGATCATTCATATGACTAACATAATTATTATTTACAGCTTTGGGATGTAGTTAGCGATCAAGAAGCAGTTGATCTTATTTTAAGTGAAACTGAAGCTCAAAAAATGAGTGAAAAATTAGTAACACATGCCTTAAAGAGAGGAAGTACCGATAATATTAGTATTATCGTTGTTATTTTGTAAGAAAGTAAAAAAGAGAGTAAAAAAGTAAAATACATAGAATAATCATCATCATCAACCAATCAACAACAACAAACACAACAACACTATACATTACAAATCGCACCAACAACAAACAAACAACCCCATGAAATACTATATCAATAATAATAATAATATTAAAAACTAAAAAAAAAAAAAAAAAAAAAAAATAACAAAAAAAAAAAAAAAAAAAAAAAAAAAAAAAAAAAAAAAAAAAAAAAAAAAAACACAAAAAAAAAAACAAAACAAAAAAAAAAAAAAAAAAACAAAAAAAAAAAAGAAAAAAAAAGAAATACAGCAACCAAACAACCCCCTTCACTACTACAGTACAGTTATAATCATTATTTAAAAATAAAATATTAAAAAAAAAAAAAAAAAAAACAAAAAGGTATTAAAACTAAAGTTTATATTTTCAATGAATTATTTAAATATTTATTTTATGATGATTTAAGGATGTTGGAATAAAGAAGAAAGTTGTGATTAATTAATTTAATGGTAACTTTGGGAATGGATTGGCAGGTGATACTACTAAAGCAACTTTATGAGAAATGTAACCTTTCAAATATCCATTGTAAATTAAATTTGATAAAATGCATTCAGTTTCATCGATATCGATAGCTTCGTTTTCCATCCATTTCAATGCAGATACAAAGTTACCAATTGGGATTTTTTGACCACCAGTAATGAGATGTACTTTTTTAAATAGATTTCTATAGACTATAATCTTTAATTTTTCCAATATCAAGTAGATACCTTTTGATATGAAAAAGTTTTGATGTGTTGCCAAGCATTCATTAAACAATTTAATATTTCCACTCTTTATAGATTGAACAATATCAATAAACTGTGTCAATTTATATTTCTCTAATAATGATTTCTTTGGAAATTTACATTGTTCTAATTGCATTGGTACTAAAAATAATAATATTAATCTATATATTTGGTTATTAGTATTTAATAGTAATGTTATTATATGTGTATGTTTGTGTGTGTAGCATGGTTTTAATTAATTACCTTTTGTTTTTAGTTGAAGTTATTGGACATTTATTAAAAGCATATAATAATTCTTGTTGAGCAGTTTTATAATCACCATTGAATACAGATAAACGACCAACAAAGAAACGATATGTTATTACTTGAGGTAATGGGTATGTTTCAAGTGCAGGGAAACCAGGTGATTCCATAGTTTTAATTAAATTTTTACAAAGTTTGAGATTATTAATTTTGAAATAAATTTGAAATAATTGATTAACTACACCCAATGCTGCATTCTTTTTAGATTCTTCTAAATTTGGATTTCTATCAGCATTTGCTGCTTGAAAACATTTACTTAATAATGTACGTGATGCTTCTTCAAAATAATCAATTGCTTGGTTATTGTTGTTGTTGTTGTTGTTGTTATTGCTATTACTATTTACAATTGAATTTAAATTTGCTAATAAACGTAAATCTAATGATAGTTTCCATAATATACTTGATGACCATAAATCGAATACTTTTACAAATGAACTGTAGGATCAATTATTTCTCAATTAGTATATAAACAATTATATGATAGTAATAAAAAATTATCAAACCTACTTTATAGCTTCAATTAAATATCTAAATGATTCATAATATTTAGAATCAAGTAATGATGAAATTGATCTAAGACGATTTGAGACAACTTCATTATAATTATGTTGTATTTTATTTGTACAAAGTGTATCTATATCTTGTTGTTTCTTTACCATTATATCTACTTTTTTAATTTGATTTACTTTTAGTTGTTGTTGATGTCTTTTACTATTATTATTATTATTATTATTGGTATTATTTAATGAATTTAAAGTTATTGTTATCAATTCAGTCATTGACAATTCCTCTGCTAATCCTTCTCCATCCCAATTGTTTAAAAGTTCATTAACTTTATTTAAATGTGAATTCAATTCTGACATTTTTTTTTGAAATGAATGAAAATTAAAAAAAATTAAAAAAAAAATTTAAAAAAAAAAAAGAAAATCAAAAAAAATTATTAAATATAAATAAATTGTAATAAATAAAAATTAACAAAACGTGACACACATACACAATGGTAGATAATCATAACGATAGATGTGTTAGTGTTAGAGATATCAATATCACATTTTTCAGTGTATGGAGAAATAAATTAATTAGAAATGAAATATTATTTCATACAAGATTGTTTAATATTCATTTGGGTAGTAATATTAGTTTTACAATGGAAGAATTATCAACATACAAATATAAAGATTATTTGGATAAGGTGGTGATATATAATAGTAGGGAAAATGCATTATCATCAAATGTAATTCCATATAAACTATTGGATGTTACATTTAATTTTGGATGTCAGATATTGCTTAATAATAGTACACCAAATACAGTAACATCAATTGCTGCAGCTGAACCATTGGATTATACATGGAAATGTGAAAAAGAATTAATAAATCAAGAATCATCAAATGTACCAATATCAACTACAGAATATGGATTCGGCCAATGTATTAATGAAGGTGATATTCCACATAATGCTATTTCAATTAAATTTTCAGAATTATTTAATGGTGAAATTCAAGGACCACTTCCTGCATCATTGAAATCATTTGATCTTGGTTATTCTCGAAACGTATCAATTTTTGGTTATGTATTATCATCATCAAATTTAACATCAATTGATATGGGTGATTTTGATCGTCCATTGATACCAAATTTATTTCCACAATCAATTACATCAATTAATTTTTTTGCGTTTAACGAAATAATACCAAAAGGTTACTTTTACAATTATACAAATTTGAAATCATTGGAATTTAAAGGATTCAATAGAATTATTCCAAAAAAAACATTACCACCATCTTTAACATCATTGAAATTAGGTAGTAACTTTAATAGAATTATTATACAGAATACATTACCACCATCATTAACATTATTGGATACAGGTTGCCATAACATTTATATATTAAATGTAAATGTATTACCAGCATCATTATTAACATTGAAATTGGGTTATTATCAAGATATATTAAATGTAAAAGTGTTACCAACATCATTATCAACATTAGAACTTGAATCATCGTCACATATCCCTTGGATTGATGAATTGCCATCATCAATTACTTCATTATCACTTCGTACATCTCATTCAATTCCAGTTGGATCATTGCCATGTAATCTTAAAGTATTATATATTAAAAACCCAAATTACAATCACGATTTGACAGCGGAAGGTATTTTACCAAAATCAATACAATCAATTTATTTTAATCATGCAATTGATAAAAACTATATTAATAATTTAGATAATGACTTTTTTAAAAAATATGTTAGATTCATTAAATAAATAATCTCTTTTACTTTTCAAAAATGAAATAATAATAACAAAAATTTAAAAATGGTTTAAAGTGTTTGTGGG
>JACAFY010019390.1:0-12473 GCA_015252635.1 Dictyostelium capitatum | reverse complement strand
TTTATAATAATTTTTTTTTTTTTTTTTTTTTTTTTTTTTTAATCTTTTAAAAATTAATTTTATTTTTATGAATGAATCTATTAATTGAAAAATATAAAGTAATTCACTTTTATTTTTTGGATTTATTTATTTATTTTAAAAAAAAAGGTATATATTTATATTAAATTAGGTTTTGATTAGTTATTTATATGAATGAAGATATTAGTTTTTCATTATTACTATTTAATATAATTTTATCTTGTTTTTGTTTTAAAGATTTCTTGTTGTTGTTGTTGTTGATTTTAAATATTTTATTGAATAAAGTTGGTTTCTTTTTATTTATTTCTTCTTTTTCTATAATTTCATCAACTGGATCAATTGGTTTAGCTTGTAGTTCATTAGGAGTAAATGTTACTGGTTTTAATACATTCTCTGTTTTCTTTTTCTTTAATAAATTTGAATATGCTTTTGCTTCATAAAATTCCATTTCAATTGTTTATATAAGTATTATTTGTTATTTTTTTTATTATTTATTTGTTTTGTGAGTATAAATATTTATATGTCTACTTTTTTAATATTTTATTAACAATTGCAATGAAAAAAAAAATCTATTTTATATTATTTTTAATAATGAGTACGGGATTTTTTGAGAAATGATAATGGCACCAGAGAAGATTTTTTTTGTAAAAAGAACTCGGAAATTAAAAAAATTAAAAGTAAAAAAGACGACCTCATCACTATACGTATTTTAATTTAAAAAAAAAAAAAAAATCAAAAAAAAAACCGTTTCTTTGTGAACCAGTTAAACAAATACTATCTCTTTCAATATTTCTATGTTTTTTATCAAGGAAACAATATTGAAAATGGGTTTATGTGTTTATATAACTTTATTTTTATTTTTTTTTTTTTTTTTTTTTTTTTTTTTTTTTTTTTTTTTTTTTTTTTTTTTTTATTATAATTTTGATGGTACTGTGGCTGATATAAATATGTTATGAACATGCGACAAATTTTTTTTTGTAAAATGAATAAACATCAATAAGATATAACAAAAACCTGAATTATAAATATATATATATATATATATATATATATATATATATATACATATTATTTCTTAATTATTTCATTTTATTTGTTTATTGGGGTTCTGTGTAATTTCTCACACACAGTGCTGATAGTAAAATATTTTAAAAAAATATTTGCCCGTCTTTCATTATAAAATTTTTAAAAATATGTTTTTTTACTTTTTTTTTTTTCAATTTTTTCGTTCCAGTACTTTTTTCAATCAATATTATTTTTTTAAATTCTTTTTCGTCCTTTTCGTATACAGATAACAAAAATGAACTCCTCATTACAAATCTCAAAAAAAAGAAAGGTAAATTCTGATAATAATTGACAATAAAAGTGACAATGATTGAAACCATAAATTGAAATTCAAAATAATAACAATAATTTAATTTGGTTAACACTAAATAAATAAATTTTGTTTATTACTAAAGAAATAAAAAATACACGACAAGAATAATTTATTAATCCTTTATCATTAATTGATTTATAGTTTGTCGCAGATGGTGTCTTCCACGCTGAATTAAACGAATTATTCACTCGTGAATTCAACAAAGACGAAGGTTATTCAGGTGTTGAATTAAAAACCTCACCAGGTTTAACTGAAATCATTATCCGTGCATCCAAAACTCAAGCTGTTGTTGGTCCAAATGCCCGTCGTATTCAAGAATTATGTTCTTTAGTACAAAAGAGATTCAACTTCAAAGAAGGTACTGTTGTATTATTCGCTGAAAAAATCTTAAACAGAGGTTTATGCGCTGTTGCCCAAGCTGAATCATTAAAACTTAAACTCTTAGCTGGTCTCCCAGTCAGAAAAGCTTGTTATGCTATCGTTCATCAAATTATGACTCGTGGTGCTAAAGGTTGTGAAGTTATCGTATCTGGTAAATTAAGAGCACAAAGAGCCAAATCAATGAAATTCAGAGATGGATACATGATTAAATCTGGTCAACCATCAAAAGACTTTATCGATTTTGCATGTCGTCACGTCTTATTAAGACAAGGTACCCTTGGTGTCAAGGTTGCTATCATGTTACCATATGATGAAACTAGAAAGATTCATGGTGCATGTAACATCCCCCAACCAGATATTGTTACAATTATCGAACCTCGTAATTAAATCAGTATTAATGCGGTCATCTTCATCCAGAAGATCATTTACTATTAAATAAATAAATAAACAAACCATGTTTTAATAGTTTAATTTTTTTTTCTTAATTTATTATCAATTTCAACTACAACAATAAACTATAATAATCATATAAAAGAGATAGAAGAATCTTAAAAATAATTTCTTGATCTTCATCTTTATTGATCTGGGTGATTTTACTAATTTGTATTGAATTTGAATTTTCAATTGGATCTCTTGTATATTGTATGATTTATCACCACCAATTTTATATAAATAATCTACTAATGGAATCTTTGTACAACTTTTGGGAAAGTATTTAACCGGTAATGATGGTCTAATGACATCTCTGGAAATGGGCCATCCTCTTAAATCTTGTGCAGTTGGTAACTTATTGAAGTTTAGCGGATAATGTTCTGAGCAAGTTGTGAAATTGCAATTGGTATCAATTGTCTTTTGATAAATATCCTTGTGTTGACATTGTAATACAATTTCTTCAAATATTCTTCCTGATCCAATCATATCACGTTGATATTTGTGGATACAACCTGGGAAACCCAAATATTTACGGAAATTGATCAAACTATGTGGATCATTCATGTTTACATTTACCATACCAGAGTATCTAGTATTTTTATCAGCACCTTTACCAAACTCTAACCAATCTTTCTGATCTTTACGTGATGGTACAGCACATTCATAACTTGTGATTTTGATCATACCAGTTTTAATATCATAATCTTCCAATGTTTGAATTTTGATAAACTGGACAATAACCATGGTAATTCCAACATACCAGTTTTATCTGTACTAACATTTGGTAAATCACTTTAGTGATCTACTAAATAATAATAAACACCATAAATGGTAAATAGATCAAATACATGATCAATACATAAAATTGATCCACCTTTTAATGAGAAATGGCCATCTGTAATTTTATAACCGAGTATATATGCTCTTGATATTTCTTTTAATATTGAACCACTTTTAATGTTTTTTGATTCTTCAATTAAACGTTCTGCTTGTCTGCTGATGCATCTTGCTACCAAATTTAAGAGAATGTGCTGGCACAAAATGATTATTGATCTTTATTTGCAAATTCTTGATCTTGATCACTGAAACAATGAGTAGTATTTGAATTTGATACCAAAATTTGAATTTGATTTAAATAATGTTGCTAAATCACCAACTGTACAACCATATATTGTATAACTTAATACAGATTCTTCAGATATTTCAAATGTAATGGAATCATCTTTAGTTTGACGAACTGGTTTTACTGGAACTGAATTTGGATCAACTGGACTTGTATTTGGATCAATTTGTACTGCCGGAAACATACCGAATTCATTTTTGAAATACTTTAAATTGAAATTAACATGATTTGGACAAGGAAATCTTTTTACACCATCTATCTTCTTCTAGTCTCTCTGGGCCATTATATCTGTTTCCACTATGCTTTTTATGACAAGTCAATAATTGGTATAACTCCACCAATTGGTAATTCTTTGATTGGATGAGAAATACAGGTCTTCCTATCACTGAGCAAATACAGGTCTTCCTAACAAAGATTTGCTGGCGTGAATACTGAGGTTTTTATAACTTTTGGATCAGGTTCATGCCATGGGCTACGTTTTTCAGATATGTCGATGATGCAAAAGTGTCTGGTTCTTGTATTTGCGCCACAATATGCTTTAACAATACTGAATGTTGATGGGTCATATGGATTTGATTTAATTCTTGGTGATTTTGTGATTTGTAAAACTGTTGTACTATTATTGGTTGCATTGTTTGAACTTGTTGCTGTAGTTGCTGTTGTTGTTGTACTTGAACGGATTGTTGATGTTGATTATTATTATCGTTTGTTTGTAAACTTGATGGTACCATAAATTATATTCATTAAATAATTGCGTAGAAAGTGAATCGAATCCAAAAATTTTAATGATTCCTTTTGGTGTGATTGAATAATCTGATAATCCAATAATTGATCTTAGTGGAATTGATGGTATACCAGGCATTAAACCAACAAAAATGTTATTTATATCAGAAAGGTGAATTTCTAAATGATTTTCATTTATAATTGATGATAAACATCCAATATCTATATTTTTGTTGTTATTATTAAAATAATAATAATGTTGTTGAAAATTTATTATTATAATAAACAAATTAAAAAAAAAAAATCAAAAACGAAAATATTTACATGACAAAAAAAAAGCACAAAATAAATTAAATACAAAAATAGAACACACAGTGCGTGTAAAAATATTGAATACAACCACAAAGAATATATATTTAATTTTATAAATTTGGATATTTTTAAAATATTTCAAAAAAAAAAAAAAAATTAAAATATTTAAAAAAAACAAAAGATATTTTCAAAAGGTTATTTGTAAATACACAGTATTGTTGATTTTCCACCACACTTTTTATTTTGAATTTGTTTAAAAATGTGTTTATTATGTCAAGTTTTCTTTATAAAATAGATAAAACAACGCCAAATACTCATCAACCACTTTAAAATTTGATATCATGGTTATATAATAGCTTTCAAGCATCAAATGAACTAAATAAATAAACTATTTATGTGAAAATAAAAAAAAAAAACCAATTTAAAAACGGAATTTTATGGTGCAAAAGCATATTAAAGAAAAAGAATAAACAAAATATATTTAAACCCATTACATTCAAAAATCAATTACAACCAATATATATACAATCTTCAAAACAACTAGTTTCACTTCCATTAAATTTAAATACCTTCAGATATAGTACACTCTTGTCTACAATATAAAATAAAATAATATTAAATAGTAGTTATGAAAAATCAATACCTTCATTCATATAAATAAATATAAATATAGATTAAATAAATAATTTTTTATTATAATATCGAACAACAATGTTGGTTTTTTTTCATTTTTTTTTTTTTAGATATTTTTTTGGGTCTTTCAAATTATTATTATTTACATTTCTTTGGTGTCAGTATTTGTTTTTTTTTAGCAGTATAAAATGATAGTAAAATGGTTTCAACCATTTCATTTCATTCAAATCACAACTAACTAAAATAACAAGGTAAAAACAAATACAAATACAACTATACATTAAAAAAAAAACAAAATGGACTGCAAAATTATTTTAGAACAACAACAAATAAAAGAAAGTGAATATGATGATAGGAAATTAAAATGTTTTCAATATTTGATAGAAGTTGAAAAGTTATTACAGCAATTACTTTATTCAACATTGGAAGTTAATATTCAAAATGAAGAGAATAAAAATAGTTATTCAACAACCACAACCAACAACAACAGCAGTAACAGTAGTAGTAAAAGAACATTTAGTACAATTAGTAATATTTCATGCAACAGTAATGATTATCACTTTATTCCATTTGAAGAATTCAATTATTCAGATTCTCAATTAGATTTTGCAACAACTTCCAAAGATATGGTTCAATATGAAGTTTTTAAAAAATATCGTTGTGATCTTTCATTTGGTAGTAGTAGCAACGACAGTAAAAACATAACAGAAAGTGGTACAATAATACCTGTTGTGAATGGAACATTTAAAATATATAAATAAATACATTCTTTTTTATTTTAACTTTTTTCTAATTATGTGATGTTTTTTTTTTTTTTTTGATTGATTTCATCCTGACCGGGTTTGGTACAATAGGAGCAAGATTGTCTGGGTTAATGATGTAAATGTATCATCTTTATATGCACCAACTATATTACCAGTTGGTAGATCAGGTAATATCATTCAAAAACATAATATCACAGAATTTGAAGTAACTTTGGTACTATCTGGGAAGCAATTAATATTACCCATATGGGACTAATATTGTTCCAAAAATCAATTAGAACCGATAAAACTATATTAGAATTCAGACTTTATTCCTATCAATGTCGTTATATTTGGATTTATATTTATGTAAAACGTACCAATAGTTCACAAGCATTATCAATGGTATATAATTTATTTCCATTTTATTCTTTAATATCATATGTAAAATATAATAATAATAAAGACAATTGAAATAATATTTTTATTTATGTTAAATACCTATACATATTACACCTTTAGAGATGTTTGTAACTAGCATACATTGATTTTTATTTTTCAAATAGTAATTGATTTAATGAATGTGTTTAAATTTTTCAACATTCAACCATATTAATTTTATTTTGATAACGATCAGCCATGAAATGTAAGTAATATGTTCCTTGGGCAAGATATTTATATCTTTTCAAATAAACTTGAACCGATTTATCATTTGGATATAGTGAAGATACTTTATCTAATAAATGATTAAATTGAACAAGATAATCAATACAAAGTTTAAAACTTTGATCAATTCCTTTTTGAATATCACCATTTAGAACAGCCAATAGTTTAACAATATTTGAGAATGAACTACAATCTATTTCAATTTTGAATGAATATATATCATTACATATACAACCAAAATATTCATAACTGAGTTGTAGTTCAGCAAATAATGGGCTATAATAAATTTCATCAGAAACAAATTCATCATCTAATGACATCATATATGCTGCTGCTACACAACCACCAGCATCAAGATATCTAATTTCCAAATATTGTTCAACAGTTAATTCAACATTATACACTCCGGGAACATTTGCATTTATAGCACCTCTTGTCCATTTACTATTTTCTAAATAAATTCTTTGAAAATTAATTGGATGACCATAGTTTTTATATTCATTAATTGTATTTCTATATAATTTACCAAATATCTCTTGTTTACTATCTTCTCCATTTAAATAATTATCCATTTTATTTGTAAAATTACCTGTTTCAAAATGAAAATCATCTAATGATATAAATGTTTGTTAATATAGTATATTAATATGAAATTGAAGTACACTACATACCCATTACATAGCCATGTTCATATATTACAACTAGAAATTCAAAAGTTTTTTCATTTACATCTGGGTATAAAATGGAAGCAATCTTTCTATGATGTTTATTTATTACATCATCTTGTTCTTTCTCTGTTTTGTAATATCCACATGATTTAATCCAATCAACTTGTTTTTTAATGATTTCTGGTTTATTTTCAAATTTATTTCTAAGTAATTTAAATCCAAAACAGTCTGGAATAAGTGGAATTGTAAATTCTTGATTTTCAAATAAACTTTTATTAAATTCAAATTTAGAATTAAAATATTTTTTTTCTGTTAACATTGTTAGTGTGTTTGTTTTTTTATTATTTATTTTTATTTATAAGCTTTTTTTTTTTTAATATTTAAATTTTTAAAACAAATAACAATACCCGATATATTACTAATAATTTACAAATTTAAATTTTTAATAAAGGTAGATTATCTATTTATGTGTATTACATTAATAGATAAATAGATAATCTACCTTTTTTAAAATTTAAATAGATAATTTTTAAATATTAAATATTAAAAACACAAAACCAAAACATATAAAAAAATCATTAACAAATAATCAAAAAGGTTTTCTTTACATTTTACAAATTATTGTAAAGTTTTTATGATTATTACCCATTACTCAATTCACACATTAGAATTTATTTTTAATAATTTAATATTGTAAAATGACATTTATTAAAAGAATATTATTTTAAAAAAAATTATTATTGTTTAAATAAAAAAGATTGTGTTGTTTGATCAATAAATCAATCAATGAATAAATAAAAAATGAATAAAAAATATTGTGGCACCACAATTGTTTTCTTTGGGTTTTGACTCCCGATTGTTTTGATTGATGTATATCACGGTCACAAGGAGACAAATTTCCCCCACATCAACCCACTGCTAATCTAAGTATAGTCCTACTCCCAGTCACGGTTTTCATACTATACTGTATGTCACTTTAACCCCTTTGAATCTCGGATCACGCTCATATTGCTAAACGGGTGCTGGTTGTGCTCTAATGTACGTTCCAGTGGGTCACCCTATGTGTTTAGCTCACAACTAAATACAACCTAAATTCACCGACCAAAGTGAAAGTACCTATCCGAATTGTATTGTTCCATATCAAACTCAAATCTTCTAAAAGAAAAAGCCACAAACATTTAAATGTATTGATGCCTTAAATCAAAGAAATTTTTTTTAAAATTTTTTTGTTATGGGACATATGCTTTTTTTGCCTCAGATAAATTTATAAATTTAAAAAAAATATTGGGTTTTTTAATATGTTATTATTTTTCTTGTTATGTTTTTATTGTTGTAGCGGCATGTATTGACGTATGAAGTTTGTTCTGAGTGTGCAATACTGTATTAAGTGTTCTGGTATTGTGATCTTCATTGACCGGGCACGGCTTTTTTTTTTTTTATTACCCATAAAAGGTAAAATGCCTACCTCCCATAAGTCCAACAACACTTGAAAGGAACGGCGTCAAGTCACTTCTTTTTTGATTTGATTTCATCCTGACCGGCTTTGGCGCAATGGTAGCGCGATTGACTGTAGTTTGTAATCGATATCAATCGGTTGCTAGTTCGAATCTGACAAGCCGGACTTTTTGTAATTTAACGTGATGAGTAGTGATTGTTTTTTAATATATATTTTTGGATTTTCCAAGATTAGTGAGTTCTTTCTATTCTGGTTTGATTAAATTTGAATAAAATTGTAGAAATATTTTAGTCCATTTCTGTTTCAATAAAAAAAAAAAAAACTATTTAATAAGATATAAAAAATTATTATTATGAGAAACCTTAAAGTACATTCATCATAACAATAAACTAATAAAAACCTATTTGAATAATTTTCGATAATACAATCCTTATATTTAACTCAATTTCTATTTTTAAATTTCCTTTTTTGAAAAAATAAAAAAAAAAATTGCCTTGGCTTTGCGCAGCAATAATAAAAATAGGAAGAATATAGTAATATAATTTATAATTAATATATATCACCCAATTAATTATAAAAAAAAAAAATACAATTATTAACTACCAATTTATAAATTTCAATAAATTCAACAAATATTAATGAATTTTTAGATTGAATTACTTGCGGTAAAATAAAATTCATAGGTTTTTGAAAATTATTAAAAATTGTATTACTATATTCTTCTATTTTTATTACTGCTGCGCAGAGCCCAAGGCAATTTTTAGATTGAATTACTTGTGGTAAAATAAAATTTATATACTCTAAAAAAAATTTTAATCTTCCCCAATTGCATTTATCTCATTCATCTAATAAAATTACAACGTTGACATTTTAACCAACTATTTTTTTTGAAATTTTTTTTAAAAATCAAAAAAAAAATCCAACCATATCACTTTATTTATCACACATAGCACAAAATGGATAAATTATTCTTTTTGGTATGGAAGAATGTTTATATTCGTTCAATAATAAATGATCATTTAAATCAATATAATTTAAATTATTTTAATAAAAGAACAATTAAAACAAAAGACGATTTCTATAAACAACATCAACCAGAACATCAACAACAACCAAATTTTTATAGATCAATTGAAATTCATTTTGAAGTAAATACATCAAAAAATACAATAATCGAAGAAGATATATTAGCTAGTATACCATGGTATGTAAATGAAGTTGAATTTTCAGATTATGGATTTCATGGTCCATTTAATTTAATTGGATCAATACCATCAAATGTAACAAGTTTAAAATTTAATAAATTTGGTGATATCATCATCAACAACAATAACAACAATAACAATAACAATAACAATCAAATTAATAATGGTGGACTTGGTATGATATCACAAATGAAATCATTAGAATTAATATTAAATGAATTACATCAAGATATACAATTATCAAGTATTGAATCATTAAATAATGATTTCATTACATATTTAGATATTGGTTCATTTAATGGTACATTTAAGAATCAATGTTTACCAAAACCATTAAAGACATTTAAATGTTCATCAACATCATTAACAGTATTTAATATAGATTCAATATCAAATTCACAATCTATAACTTGTTTAGATTTTAGTGATAATGGTGGTTTATTAAAGTTTAAAATTGATAATGGTAGAAAAGATTGTATATCATTATCACATTTAGTTAATTTGAAATCATTAAATCTTGGTAATTCATATAAAAATAAAATACCAATTGGTTTCTTACCAAATTCATTAATAACATTAAAGTTACCATCATCATTTAATGTAGATGATAATTTAAAACCATTATCAATTCCATCATCTGTAACGAAATTAAGTTTTCAATCTTACAATTTCCATTTTATAAAAGATAGTTTGAAATCAACTAGCAAACCAATTTTTAAAATTTCATCAAAATTATTACCATCATCATTGAATACATTGAAATTAGGTTATTTACATTACTTTAAGTTAACAAAGAAGAATCAACCGCCACAATTGATAAACTTTTCAAAAATATCAATTTCAAGTAATACATTTTGTAAATCACAAATACCAAATACAGTTACAAAATTAAAATTAATTGGTAAATGTGATATATTATTAAAAATTCCAGCTCATATTAAATCAATTTCAATTAATGGTGATTGTAAAATTGAAAATCCACATCAATTAATTAATTTACAATATTTATCAATTATTGGATCAAATTTATTATCATGTTATAATGATAATAATAATAATATACCATTAAAAATTATAAAATGTAATGGTAATATTTATTTTACAAATGGTTTTAAAAATTCATTAAAATCATTATCAATGATTTATAAACCAGATATATTTAATAATGATATTCAATTTCCACCAGAATTAAATATATTAGAATTAACAATTGTTAATGGTGATACTGATTATCCAATTAATACAAATTTATTACCTTCATCAATTCATACATTAATTATATCAAATGCAAAATCATTAATATTACCAATTTCAATCAATTTAAAAACAATTTATATTTCATCTTCAAATGTACAATTATTAAATGAATTAGATTTAAATTATAGAAATTTAAATCTTTCAAAAATAATTAAAATTGTTGATAAAAATAATGGAATATTTAAAAAATTATCAAATAAACTTTAATATACTAATTGGTCACACCAACAACGTTTTCTTTATTTAATTAAATTCTTTTGAGTACATTAATTTTGTAGTTTCAATATTTTCATTTGTTTCTTTTGAATGGATAATAAAATATTTGAATATTTGATTTATACTATAAATTACTGAATCAATTAATGGTAATGATGTATGATTTTTAAATATTATACAACCTTGTCTTTTAATTTCATATTTTTGATCAATATAATTATTACTATTACATTTATATCCATTAAATATTTTATATTGATTGAATGTTTCATTACCAGTATATACTTTTAATGAATGATATTCTTCAATGTCATCATTTTGATTATTAATATCATATGTAATTGAATAATTTGAAAATTTAATTTCTTCATTATCATTGTAATTCATATTAATATCATTATTATTATTATTATTATTGTTTTTGATATTATTTGATAAATTTGAAAATAATTGATTACCACTATTACCATAAACTGAATTAATTAATATATCAATATTTGATATTTTAATTGAATTATCAACTGGTGGATTGATAATTTTTAATCTTTTTAAATCTTTATTTGTAATTTCATAACCATTGGATACTTGATTTTCAAAATAACCATAAATTGTAGAATAGTTAGAAGTTGATACAATTGTTACATTAAATCCCAATGAAAGTAATTCCAATGAAATTCTAATACCAAATAATTTGTAATCTGTTTCATTATCACCATCATTGTCATCACTATTTAAAATGATAAAAACATTTTTTGATTTAAATAATTTATTATATGTTGGTTGTTTATTTAAACAATAATTACACCAATAACTATAACAACCTCTAAAATGAACAATACCAATTTTACAAATTTGACAATTAAATTTAATTGTAAAACCAAGTTTTTCAAATGATACCATTTCTTCATGTTGAATTAAACATGATTTTAATAATATATTATCTTTATTAGTTGAGTAATTAATTGAATGATATGCTTTTAATCTTTTAATTAATTTAATTGATTGTTTCCAATTTGGAATTGGTCTAAATTTTAATAATGACTTTAAAATATTTCTTCTTTCAATTGATAAATGATAATGATATCTTTGATAAACATGTTCACCATTTGATTCATTAACTGGTATTTCTGCAAAAACATATGGTACATTATGAGTTGATGTACAATTTATCATTAATTTACTTGAATCTTTATTAAAATCTTGAATGTTATAATTTAGATTTCTAATTTGTTTGTTATTTTTATTTTGATTTAAAAAATTAC
>JACAFY010019379.1:0-12476 GCA_015252635.1 Dictyostelium capitatum | reverse complement strand
GTTATTGTTATTGTTATTGTTATTGTTATTTTTTATATTATCGTTGTTGGTTTTATTGTTATAGCTATAAAATTGTACAAAATGAGGTGGTTTATACTCGGGTGATGGTTGTGTTTGCAATTTTGATTGAGATTGTGGTGATTGATGTTGTGATTGTGAATCTATATATGAAACTTCAATGTCTTCATCTGTTTCATCTTTATCTGTTTCATCTTGATCTTTCTTTACAGAGTTATCTTTAATTGTTTTTTCATCTTTATTATCTTCATCTTTTTCTTTATTTTCTTTGTCTTCATTTTCTTTATTTTTATCATCATTATCATCTTTTTCTTCATTTTCTTGATCACTATCAACTATCCCACCAGGATAAATTTGATTAATTAATTCTTGTTGTCTTTTTGCTAATATTTGTCTTTTTCTTTTATATTCTTCTTTTCTTTTTTCTGCGTCTTCTTTTTTCTTTTCAATTTTTTTGTTTGTTTTTAGTTCTTCTTGTAATTGATCAATTCTAATTTTATCTTGTCTAATGTTTACACCAGATTTATAGATATTATTTGGATAGTTTTTAGTTGGTTGATCAACTTTTGCCCAACCATCAATTAATTCAAGTTCTTGTTGTTGATCAGTTGAAATTTTACATTCAATTGGTTTAATTTCATATCCATGAGTGTTTGAAACCGATTTTGGAAAATAATTATTTGACAATGTTGTAGGGAATGAAGCGGTCCAGTAATTATCACGGCTCATTCTTTTTATAACTTCGCATAGTTTCTGTGATGATGATGTAACACGTTTCAATATATCATAATTTATAATTGTCTTTGGATTCTTTATAAAAGTTGCCTCCTTTATGAATAATTCAAATCCAGAAAATTTTGAATTTGGAAATATTAAATAATTTTTTAATTGCAATATGAAACCAACCATTTCATGATATATTCTTGATCCTTCCTCCAACATTAAATCACGAGCAACATGTATTGGTAATACAGCAATCATAAAATTTGAACCATCTGATACAAGAAATGATGAACCATCTTGATATTCTTTTCTACGTATACCATCCATATTAATATTATCAAATCTATCATAATGTTTAATAATTTGAACATAAGGATATTCTGGTGCAATTTGATTTAACAATGTATCTAAAAGCCATGGTTGTAAATTAACTTCTTCTGATGCTGCTGATGCTTCTTCTGCACCTTCCATCATTCTATGATCATTATCTGATGTTAATGTTGGTGATGGTATTGTTGTTTGTGCTTGTTGTGGTTGTTGTTCTTGTGGTTGTTGTACTTGAGATGGCGATCGAATTGGTGATGTTGTTGTTGTTGTTGTAGTAGTTGTTGTAGTTTGATTTTGTGGTGATAGATTTGTTGTTGTTGCTATATTTTCTTCTCTATGTTGTGGCTGTCGCTGTTGTTGTTGTTGTTGTGATTGAGATTGAGATTGTGGAGTTATAGTTGGGAATGATGATATGTTATTACTTCTACTACTACCACCACTATTACTAATTCTACTTATGTTACTACTAAGAAATGATACGTTATTAAAGTTTGATAACCCAGTTCTATTTAATACGATACCAGCTCTTGATCTAGCTGATTCTAAAAATGAACTACGATGTTGTTGACCACCACTATTATTTGTATTATTTATAGTTGGCATTTGTAATAATGAATCACCACTATCACCAATACTACTACTATCAACACCACCACTACCACTTGATAAATCAACAGTTATTTCCCATGGTAATAATCTATGTGATACATCTAATTCACTTTCTTCAACCATCATTGTATAACTAATTTCATTTGAATTCATAGTTTCGATATTTTCTTTTTCTATTGCTTCTTCTTCTTCTTCATTTTTTTCTTCTTCTTCTTCTTCTTCTTCATCTTGTTCATTCTCTATATCTTCTTCCTCTATATCTTCTTTATTATTATTATTATCATTGTCATCACCACTATTTTCTATTTCTTCTATATCTTCAATAATATCATCTATTTCTTCATCTATTATATCATCATAAGTACTACTTATGCTTTCTAAAATACTGTCTTTGTCCGACATTTTATGATTTTAAAATGTGTCAAATAATAACATGAAAAAAAAAATTAAAAAAAATTAAAAAAAATTAAAAAAAAATTAAAAAAAAAAAAAAAATGAATTTTTGCGCAAAATTTGATTTGAAAGCGCTCGTTATGAGAAAAAATAAATTATTTGGCAATGAAAAAAGAGATAGAATAAAAAAAATAATAATTTAAATAATTTGATAATTTATTGTATGAATGTAAATTTAATGTATCAAAAAAAAAATTGTGTGTGTTTTAACATAAATATATTTTCTTTACAAGTTAGGATATTTTCTATAAATAAATAAATGTCAAATAGATTATTATAAAATTTATAACAGGTGTGAAGATGTGAGGTTGTGATGATATAATTGAAACATCATGATTAAAGAAAATTAATTTTATTACAATTGCGTATTCCAAAGATCATCAAAAAAAGTTTATTAATAAACCCATAATATATAAATTTAAACTATATTCAATTCAATCATGCAATTTATGTTGTTTAAAATTAATTATACAATCATGTGGTGGCAATAAATGAGAAGAAAACAGCGTCATATCACGCAAAATAAACAACAAAAAAAAAAAAAAAAAAAAAAAAAAAAAAAAAAAAAAAAAAAAAAAAATAAAAAAAAAAAAAAAAAAATCGATTTTTTCAACAGACAATAATAATTTTAAAAATAACGAGATAAATAATTATTTTTAATATATATGTCATATGTATTAAATTAGCTAGTAAAAACACACATAGACACACAAAATATAAATAGCACACATTTATTCAAAATATATACAACACCCGCTTTTTTTTTTTTTTTTATTTTAATTTTTTTTTTCGAATTTTGGTTTGTGTTATAACCTATTATATGCAATTAGAACCACCAAATTTGGTTTTTAATAAAAAAAAAAATTTCAATAAACCAAAATCAATCAAATAAAAATAAAAAGTTCAATATAACCCCAGCAATATAAACACACACACACACACACACATAACAAATATATACAAATTTTTATACACACGCTTTGTTTTTGGCACCTGTCAACTATTATGGATAGAAATTAATATAATAGAATAATTAATTCATATAAAAAAAAAATAAAAAGAAAAAAAAAACAACAACAATAACAACAATAACAAATTCACACACAATAAACAAACAGACAGTACATACAAATAAATACACAATGAATAATAATAGAGTTGAAGATTTAACTTCATCTTCATTACCAAATTCACCATTTTCATCACCAATGGTTAATTCTTCACTACTTCAACCATCTATTATTATGGGTGGTATATTAAATAACAACAATAACAATAATAACAACAATAACAATAATAATAATAGTCATAATAATTCACCGAATGGATCATCATCAACATCATCTCCACCAACAATATCAAATAATACAACCTCTACAACTACATCAACAAAAGGTAAAGGAAAAGAAAAGAAATCAAAATTACCAACAGCAGCACAATTACAGCAACAACAACAAGCAGCAGCACAATTACAACAAGATAATGAAGAAGATGAAGAAGAAGATGATGATGGAGAACCAAAAGTTGGTAAAGGTGGTGAAAAATTAAAAACAAGAAGAACCAATCAAAATATAGCAAGTAGAAATTATAGACAAAGAAAGAAAGTATATATTAAAGAGATGGAAGAAAAGATAAGTTCACTTACATTGGAAAATGATACATTGAAAAAAGATTTATACAAGATTGGTAATAATCCATTGGAACTTTTGAAATTTTCACAGGAAGTTGTATTTTTGATGACACAAATTCGAAGGTTGGTATTTCAAATTGATCAAGCACTTAGAAATAGTGAACCAGATTCATCAATTAAATCACTGTTAAACACATGGCAATCAACAATGGATCAAGCAAATTCTATAAATGAACGTGAAATTGAAAGATTTGTTCATCCATATACACAAGCTAAACTGACTGTAATGGGTTATAAACCACATTCAAATCCATGGACTGATTTCATAAAAACACCAGGACAAGAAGAATGGTGGGCTCGTTATGCAGAAAAAGCAAATTTATCAGCAGATCAATTGGAACAAATTACATCGTTATGGGCTAGATTTGGTGAGGAAGAACGTGTACTAAATGCAGAACTTCAAGATCTTGATGAATATATAAAGAAATTCTTTTTAACTAAAGTCATTATTTTACCAGATACTGAAAAGTTAATTGAAATTGTCCAAAGTTGTTTACCAATTCCTGAAAATACCGATAGTGATATCCTTCAAACTAGTGAAGTTTTGGAATTTATTTACAATTTGGAAAAGTTGAAACAAAAGTTTATTAAAGTTCAACGTTTAACTTGGGATACTTCAAAACAAATGTCAAAATATTTAACTGTGCGCCAAGAAGCATTCCTATTGGTATTGGTTCATTCAAATACAAAATATATTCATACAAATATGGATATGACTAATAATTTATGGAATCAATTAAATCAGAATGCATTATCAAAAACACCATCAACTTATTTAATAAATGGTCCAACAACAACAACCACAACAAGTAGTAGCAGCAGTTCATCATCCTCAACATCATTATCATCTTCAACAATTGGTGAACGTAGATCAACTAGTAATATAATGAATAATCATGGTATACCAACACCAATTTCAAATCATTCATCACCTTCATCATCATCAACACCTTCACCACATGGTCTTAGTGCATCACCTTCAATTACCGAATCAATTCATAGTTATTCACAAATTCCGCAAATGGTTACACAATCACTTCATAATCAACCTTCAAATATGTTTAATACTCTGCCTGGTGCAAAACCATTGAAAAATCAACAACCAATGGATGAATTGTTTTTTGGTACAATTCCATTGTCTCAAGTACCAATTTCATTTCAACAAAATAGTAATATGGCTTTATTTTCAAATTATAGAAATTTCACTCAACAACAACAACAAGCAGCACAAGCTCAACAACATGCAGCTCAACAAGCAGCACTATTACAGCAAGCACAGCAACAGGTTCAAATTTTACAACAACAAGCAGCTCAAGCTGCACAAGTCGCTCAACAACAAGCTCAAGCACAACAGCAAGCACAACAACAAGCACAACAACAACATCACATTTTACAACAACAACAACATCATCATCATCAGCAACAACAAGTTTACCAAAGTCCCGAATCAATTATAAATAGTAACAGTAATAATAACAATAATAACAGTAATAATAACAGTAATAACAGTAATGATTATTTATATTCATTTGGGAACAATATAGATGGAACTAATAACAACAGTAACAGTAGTAATAATAATAATGACAACAATAATAATAATAGTAGTAATCCAGTAGTTCATAATCTTACAGTGGATATTCACGAACTTAGATCAGAGTTGGGGTTTAAAAATTCAACTACTCTACCAACTATAATGCAGAGTTTACAATCATCAAATAGTGGTAGTAATAATATCTTTTCACAGCAACAACAACATCAACCATCAACAGCGTCTTCAACATCCATTCCATCGAGTCAATCAAACATTAATAATAATAACAATAATAATAATAATAATAATGATAATCCTGGTTTTCATTTTCATTACTATCAACCAATTCATTCAAATAATCAAAATAATCAAAATAACAATAACTAAATTGGTTTTTTTTTTTTATTCCGACTGGTTGGTATCGAATTAAAAACAGTATATCAACAATAACATTATTTATTTATATTATCTTTAAAAATTGAATTGGATTTCAATGTGGTTTGGAAAAAGAAAAAACGCTATTTTGTTAATTTTTGTTTAAGAGAAAATATATAATACAACTGTAACAAGTTTCAACAACAACAACAACAAATAAAAAATAAAATTTCTTTATTTTTTCTTTAAATTTTTTATTTATATTATTATTATTATAATGTATACAATTATATAAGGTAACTTATATTTATTTAGTTTACTAATGAATTAATTCTATTATATTTCTGTATATATTTATTATTATTTTCTAAAAAAGATATTTTTTTTTTTTTACAATTTTATTCTGCTTACAACATAAAATTAATTTTTTTTTTTCAACTAATTTATTTTACACACACAAATGAAAAATATTGTTATTAATGTTATAGATTCAGATACATTTTCATTTAGGGAAATACTAGATAAAGAATTTGATGTTGATTCATGTTATGAAACACATGAATTGGAATACACTAAAGAAAATAATGGTATCGAATTTAAATTTCAATTTCAAAATTTGGATGCAGATGAGTGTTATGTTAATGAAATTGGAGATAATTCAATATCACCAGGTTTTTTAAAATATGAACAAAATAAAAATAGTGTTTGTAAAACATTCAATTTTGTATCAATTATTAATACTACTGCTGGTATGGCATATACTCAATACAATTTAAACGAAATTAAAAAAGGATTATATAAACTTCAAGACTCAAAAAAAGAAATAATATTTAATATTGTATTGGTATTTGTTTCAAATAAAGAATTTGAATTTAAAAATTTTAGTGAAGAAGAATTGGAAGGAATTAAAGAATTTCAAAATAAAATGGAAATACCAATTGAAAATATTATAAATTTTGGTGACTATTCAAAAAAAGAATTTCAAAGTTCATTTATTCTTGAATCAATTTATAATATATTTGGTAAATTTAATAAACAATTAATTTTAAAGAATGATAATGAAATATTAGAATTGGTATATAATCAAATTGTATCAACTACAAATAATGTTGAATTATTAGATATGTATAATCAACTTGTTAATGTAGAATATTCAAAATTGGAATATAAATTAAAGGAATTGGTAAATACATTTAAAAGGAAATTAGATGTACATGTTACATTGGGTGTACTATTAATGGAACATGATATTATACTTTATAATAATTTAAGAGTGTTTTATTTAATATCAAAAATGGAATTAAATTATGGATTGTATAGATTACTTTATAATTTATTTGAAGGTATTGAAAGTAAAGAATATATTAAATTATTTCCATTACAATCATACAATTATTCAATTGAAAATGTAACAGCATCATCACAAATTAAATTATCAAGTAGAATAACACAATGTGGTAATTTATCAATATTTCAAATAAATTGTAATAACAATTTTCAAAGTTTAATTGAAACTGATCATTCATATCAAAATAAATCATGTTCAATTACATGGATAATAGATTATAAATATTGGGATATATTAAAATGGTTACTTGAAGTTAAAAATAATGAAATGGAATTATCTGATCAAATTAAATGGCAATCAATTGCATTAACTAGAAGTTCATATAATGGTGATTTAGAAATGTTTAAATATTTAATTAATCATTGTAATTGTAAAGTTAATGTTGATTCTGAACATAAAGAAAATGAAATTCAAATGAATTCATTCCACTATTCAGCATTAAATGGTAGATTAAATATTATGAAATACATTTGTGAACATTTAAATTATACAAATATAAATGGTAAATCTAGTGATTTTAAAGGAATGTCAGCAATTCATTATGCTGCTGAAAAATGTCAACGTGAAATAATAGATTATTTAATTGACACTAAAAATGTTAACATTAATCAAACTGATGATTATGGTGAAATTCCATTATTCAAAGCTGCAAAAAATTATAAATACCAACGAGATAAAGAATTCCGTTTATCATTTTGTAATTATTTAATAAATGAAAGAAATTCGAATATAACTTGTTTTTCAAAAGAATATGGTAGAGAAATTAATATACAAGATGAATATTTAAAAGAATCATCATATTCATTTTGCACAATATTATAAAATAAATTGTTTATATATTAATAAATATGAATTTTATTTGTTTTTTTTTATTTATTTATTTGTATTTTTTTTAAAAAAAATAAATTATTATAAAAATAAATATAAATATTATTGATGATATTGATTGGGTTGTTGCACCACTATTCTTTTCACCTTCTGTTTCTAATATGTATTTTCTATGAAATTCAATACAAGCAGGGTTATCTAATTTTTGACTTTTAATTGATAATATTGAATTTGTTGAATTTATGTTAACGTGTTGATTTCTTAAATTTATTAATGCAAAATTATCAAAACAAACAATTGTTCCATATGGTGTAATTATAGCTCTTCCATCAACTTGATCTGAAATTGTAATTTCTGTTATTAATTCTTGAGTTAATGTAATATTTTCTGATGTTAATAAAATTAAAACTTGCATTGAATCTGTTTTTGAACGTTGTAATTTAAACATTATATTTTCATCTTGATTAATTTGAAATGGATATTCAATAAATTTTTTTTCATTTATTAATATTTCCCATTCACCCCTTGATTCACTACTTAATTTACTAAATGATTCTCTACTACTTGATTGGCTGCTACTTTCTTCACTAAAACTGTTATCACTAGTAGTAATGATATCTTGGGAACGAGATACACCATATTGTTTTAATAGAGTAAATGAATTTACTAAATTTAAATATATTGATAAAATAAATATTAAAATAATTATTTTCATAGCGTGTTTGAAATTTGACAAGATTTAAATAAAAAATTAATTATTTGTATGTGTATATAATTTTTATGTGTGATATATTTTTCATACACATATATAAAAACAAATAATTAAATTTATGAAGTGTGTGTGTGTGTGTGTATTACATTTTTGAAAATTTATTTATTATGTTTGTTTTTATATGTGTATAATATTATTTTTTAAAATTATTTGAAATTGATATAAATATTAAATCCATTCTACCTAAATCAATATCATAATAGGCCTATTATTCTTATTAATTATTACTATCATTCATTTTTATTTCACCTATTTTCTCTAACTATCTGAAGTTTACTTATAATCTAAATATAGTTTACATTTATAACAATTAACTTTAAACCAACATTTTCAGCACCAAAAAATAAATCTTTTTAAACCTCCAAATTTCAAAGAACATAATTATTCACAAATGGTAATAATTCATGTAGTATTACACCAAATAAACCAATTTTAGGTTGTAAAAAGACAATGATCTATTAAAACTCATTTGATTCATACAGCATAACAATAATAAAATATCACAATAATCGATCAACAATTAATAAGCACGAAAAAAATGTTAATAATTATTTTTAGCACAAAAAACTTTTTTTTATTTTAAAAAAATAATAAATTTTCAAATCTTGATTTAAATGTTCGAAATTATTTTAAACTGTTAGGATATTTTTAGTATTGTGGAAAACAGAACTTTTTTTTTTATTTTTTAATATGAAAAGTATAGATTTTATTCCATGGGTGCAAGAATTCTAACATTGGATGGAGGTGATATTAGAGGTATCATAGAAGCAGTTGCATTAGAAGTTATCCAAAATAATTTATTTGGTATTCCAATACATCAATTGTTTGATTTAATCGTTGGTACTTCAACTGGAGGTTTAATTGCCATTTCATCCGTATCAACTGATATTGATGGTGGTATTAAAAACAATAATCCATGTGAAATTGCATTAAAAGAATATGAATCGTTATGGCTAAATAAAAATATTGATATTTTTGGTTTTTTTAGGTACTGGTCTAAATCAAACTAAAGAAATAGATTCGGAAGTAAAGAATAGAGATGCATCAAACATAATCAAAATAGCAAAACTCTTAATTGGTTCATTAACTGAATGTGAAAATGCATATCAAAAAATTATTAAAACTCCATATCATTATAATATTAAAAGCGATATAAATTCATTTAGACTTAATCCTACATTGCCTAAAGATATAGCATTGGATGCAATTGAATATCAAGATATATTACTTTTAAAATCAATTGCAAATGAAGCATTCCAGAAAAATTCAACTGTCGAGAATGTCATTAACAAATCCTTATCTTCATTATTCTATGTTTGTAACTTGAGCTACACAGAAGAATCAAAAATTATAACAGGTGAAATTAAATATAGATTGACTTTAATCGACCATGAAATCATCCTTCAATTAAATGGAAAAGAAAAGTTTTTTTATTGAAACACCAACTTTTACACATCTGTGTATTTTTGTTGAAATCATTTTAATATGGTACCTGATAATTTGATAATTTTAATTATCTTTGTATTTAATTTGTGAATATGCTTTTTTTATTTTTTTTATTTATAAAATAAACAAATTTTTTTTTTCCTGAAGGTAGGTGTCAAATAAACTATTTATTTATTAAAATAATAAAGCAACAAACAATTAATAAAATATAAATATAAATTTATTTAATAATTTAAATGAATTTGATGGTCTTTTTGAAACAATTGGATCTCTTGATCAAATAAAAAATTGCATTATATACCAAACAATAACATACAATAAGAAATGTTGGAATATTTGATGTTAAAGAAAAGTAGTTATTCTATAAACCTATTAAAAGAAAAGTAGTTATTATGAAATATTGGCTCAAATATATAATGAACGAGTACATTAAATGCATTAAATTAAAAATGAATCACAAATACTAATTCTAACCTTGAATTAACTCATGAAAACACTCTCTTTCAATTGTGGTATATCCTTGTTGAGCCTTTTTTTTGTTGTTTTTTTAAAAAGTTGGTTACTGTAGATTTTGAAACGTATGTCTTCTTGAAATATCTGCGTTGGAAAGGTTCATTTCCTTTTGAATATTTTTGAGCTCAATATTACCCTAACTAAAATTGAATTTAAATTTACTGCAATAAATTATATTCATTTGAATTTTGATAAAAAAACAATTATACCTTTTGAATTTAAAGAATTAAATTTTGAACCCTATAATCACCTAATAATGTATTTACAAGTATATTAATACCATATTATCAATTCAATTTTAATTTCATTTTAATTTGACTCACATAATTTTTATCTCTAGTTGAATAAATACAAAATATTAAACTATCATAGTTAGCAATATTATATAATGCATGTATTGATTTTGAATAAATAATATGTGTTATCCAATTTCAGAAAAAAATGATGGTGGTTAATTCATTTTTTTCTGAAATTGGAGGAGTTATTTGTATATAAGAAATCAGTAGTATTACTCATTTGATAAAATATATTTAATTCTTGAACTAATTTCAGTCTTGGCAAACAATTTGAATTGTTATATCTTTATGCAAAAGGTTAAAACATTCCAACAAAGTATCATATGCTACTTTGTTGGAATGTGTATACATTAAATACTTTCAAAACAGATTCACGGAGTACAATTTAATTACCACAGATTATCTCTGGTAGTTTTATTGAATGTTCAGCTTCATAGATAACTTTGATACTGGTAGTTATATTGATGTTTGGAATTACAACAAGTATTTCTATGTTGGTTTATTGAATATGGGTGGGTTGGGTATTATTGGTGATAATGATTAACAATGTTATCTGGGAATGATGAATTAAATATATATTTATTAGATTCTTTTTATAATTATTTTATTTTATTTTGACTCTTTTAATAGGTTTTGTAAATTAATTGCTCCAAGGTGGCAAATTATTACAAAATTTTGAAGTTAATACAAAATTATATAAGGTGGAAATGATTTATTTTGTTATATATCATCAAATTGTGTATAATTATTAAATAAATATCATAGGTTAGTTGTATTAAAACAAATTATATTTATATCTGTTGCAACGGTGGTCAAGAAAATAAAATTCAAAAAAAAAAACTTTTAAAAATAAAAGAAAAAAGTGAGTGTTGTGTGTGAAAAAGTGAAAATGAAAATAAATAAAATGGGTTATAATATTCATTTTTTTTTGTAAATTTTTAATAATTAAATTTAATTTGTTTGTGAGTAACATGAAATCATGATTTTTAATCCTTTAAATACTTTATCATTTTAAAATAACATCATAATTAATTTAACTTGTTCAACAATTTTTTTTTTTATTCATTTTGTTTTTAAAAATTCAATTTGTTTTGTTTTATTCTTTTTTAATTCGGGGAGAAGGTTTTCAGGTGTGCATGCACATTATATGGAGTGGTTAATTTTTATATGGTATGGTTGATAGTTAACTGGGGTCCAATTGGTTAATGTTTACAAAAATTTCAACCAACAGGTTAAAGCTTTCCATAAGTAAGTATTCAAAAAAAAAAAAAAAAAAAAAAAAAAAAAAAAAAAAAAAAAAAAAAAAAAAAAAAAAAAAAAAAAAACAAAAAAAAAAAAAAAAAAAAAAACTTTCATTTAAAGGTACGGTATCGAACCTCATACACGACTTATTTCTGAACATGTCAATTAAAGAGTAAAAATAATGAAATTATATATTTTTGAAATTTTATTTTATAGTGTTCTAAATTGGCAAAACTATATATATATATATATGATTAATTATATTTAAAATTATTATGGAAAAAATTAATACAGTGCAAAGC
>JACAFY010019369.1:0-12485 GCA_015252635.1 Dictyostelium capitatum | reverse complement strand
TTTTTTTTTTTTTTTTTTTTTTTTTTTTTTTTTTTTTTTTTTTTTTTTTTTTTTTTTTTTTTTTTTTTTTTTTTTTTTTTTTTTTTTTTTTTTTTTTGCAAATACTATATTTATACAATTTTTATCTTCTGTGCAAACCATTATAAAAACACTTTTTCAATAGTTTCAAACCAAATTTCTATATTAATTAAAAATATGTTTATATTGTTGTTGATCGATATCGATAACTAATTTGTACACAATCTAATAACTAGTAATGTAATGTTCTCCCTTTAGGTTTTGTAAAAAAAACTATTATTTTTCATTTTTTTTATTTTTAAATGTTTTTTAAAACTATTTTTTTTTTTAATTTAAATTTAAATATACATATTTATGTCTCTAACGCCTTTTTAAAAAAAATTCATTGGGTTTGTTTTTTTTTTTATTAATATAGTGTAACCTACTATTACTACCTATATATAAAATACACAAAAATTGTACTGACTTTTTTTTTTTTTTTTTTTTTTTTATTTATTTATTTTCCTATTTAATTTTTTTCTCGCTATTTTTTACAACTTATTTTGATCACATTCCTTTACTATAAAAATTATAATATATATTTTATTACTATATATATTTTTATAACATTCACTCACACACAATTGTCACTAATTTGTGTGATATCAGAAAAAGTAAACTTTAATAATAATAAACTTCACTATTAGGAAATAATATTACTGTAATTTATTTTCCTTTAAAATAATATAACATTACAACATCTCACCATCATAAATATTTTATATAAAAATAATAAAATAATAAGGGTAAGAATTTCTTTGTTAATTGAACTTGTTCATATTACTTTTTTTTTTTTTAAAAAAAATTATAAAAATCAATTTTCAAAAAAACAAAAAAAAAAAAAAATCTGTATAATTTTGATTTTTTCATTGTGTGAATGTGGGTTTTGTGTTTTTTTTTTTTTTGTTTAAATAGCTTTTTTAAATTTTAAACACATACACACACTCAGTTCACAAAAATACATATAAAAAATAAAAAAATAAAAAAAAAATAGATGTATGTGTTTTTTCATTTTTGCAAATTTTGGATTAATATGGCTTTTATTTTGTCTATTCGATTTTTATTTTAATTTATTTATTATAATAAATCACAATACCAAACAATTATATATATTGAAGATTAAATTATTTTTTCCACATATTTAAATTGTTTTTAATACACACCATATTCAAACTATTTTTTGTGTTTTTTTTTTTTATTTCCATTTGTCTCTCACATATAAATATAAATTATATGAATTGCTTTATATATAAAAATATACCTACTATTATTTATACCTAATATTGCTAATATTAAAATAAAGAAAATAAATTCATTCATATTCATTTAAAAAAATAAATAAATAAAAACATATATACACAAACACATATGAATAAAAACTAAACTGGCACCAAAAACAATTAATTCGATCTATTAAAATAATAAATTAAAATTATAAAAAAGCAAATTTCTTTATTGTGTGTTATTTTTTTTTTTAAAATATAAATTTTTTTATAACTATCTTTAACATAACAACCACAAATATAATATTTTCTAAAATTAACATATATCCATTTTTAAATCTATATTCATATCCTTTCTTATTTATTTTAAATTAAATTAAATGAAAACTAATATATTTTTAAAAAATTAATAGTATTTTTAAAAAGAATAATAAAATCAAAACAACAAATAAAACTAGATAAATAAATAATATTATTTATTTAAAATATATAAAAATTAAAAAATGGTAATAATGGATCAAAATACCAATATATCAGGATCACCAACATCATCACAGGTTTTATCAAATGGTATACAATCAATTGGTAATGGAATTTCAAATGGTATACAATCAATACAATCATTACCACCTCAAGTTTATATATTAAAAGAAAGAATTGTAAATAAATCTTATCATTATATGAATGATGGAAATGGAAATAGTAGTAGTGGTGGTATAGAAGGTGATACAATTGGAATGAAAGATTATGGAGAAGGTGGTATTTACTATTTTGAAGATGAAATTAATAGATCATCATCACCCTCAAGATTAAGATCATTATCAGCACCAGCAAGTGGAACAGGTACAAAAAATCAGCGTGAATTATTTCAACAATCAATTGATTCATTAGCAGCTAAATTCAATAGTAGTGGTAGTGGTAATAAATCTAATGGATCATCATCAGCATCTCCTTTAAAAAATAGTGGTGGTAGTGGTAATGGTAGTACAATGGAATGTGATAAAGATAATATAAAGATTACAGGTTGTGAAGATTCATATTATGATTCAAATTGTGAAGAACTTTCAAATATAGACGAAGAAATCAAGAAAATGAGATCATTTTCTTTGACTTCATTTGAAAATACATTGAAAAGAAATCATTTCTCTCCATCTGGCGATGTGTCATTAGGTACATCAAGAGAAGATGATGTATTATCACCATATGAAATGATATCTCATTTGGAATATCAAGAAAGAATTGAAAGAGAAGAAATGGAAAGAATTGATAAAAATAGTGTAATCATTTCACAATCTACTTTTGAAGGTTACACTGGTAATCAAGTTCAATATCCAACTATAACAAATAATATAATTTCTTCGAGTAGTAATAATATTTGTGTTCCAAAAATAAGTGTATCATCTTCAAACTCATTCACTGGTTATCCATCAACAACAAAGAGTAACAACAATGGTATATCACCACCAAAACATAATAGTAGTAATTCATTAACTGGAAGTCTAAATGGTACAAATCATTTAAATAGTAATACTACATCAACTACATCTGTACATAATAATATATTAAATAATAGTAGTAATAGTAGTTTTTCTTCAACTTCCACCACCAACAGCAATAATAATAATAATACTAGTTTTAATTCATCACCAAATCGTTCATCACCATTATTTAAAAGATCATTAACTGCAAATACACCATTATCAAAATCTGCATCTAAATTACCAACAACCACACCATCTTTATCAGTAGTACAACCACCAACTATAATTGAAAATTCTCCTGGAAAACAACCAAAAAAAGTGCATCCATTAGTTAAATCGTCATCTTCTCAACATGTACTAAGGGAGCAACAATTTCAACAATTACAACAAAGAGTTAAAAATCAATCACCCGCATCATTATCGCCAAATAGACCAAGTACACCTGTTCAAATGCATTCATCGCCAAATTTAAATCCATTAAAGAAATTATCAAATAAATTATCATTATCAACTCATTCATTACCATATAATAGTAGTGGTAATAATACAACACCATTACAATCTTCTCCATCACCTGCTTCACCTCTACCAGTTAATAAACATTTAACAAAATGTCCATCTGGTAATTCAATTTCAATTAATAGAAAATTAAATAATTCACCAAATCCAATTCAACAACAACAGCAACCACAAATTAATAATTTATTTCAAATGGAATTAAAACAACGTCTAGAAAAAAAACAAGATAGTGGTTCAAATAATACTACCAGTAGTAGTAGTAGTGTTATTAGTAGTTGTAATAATAGTAATAATAATAGTAGTGGTAGTTGCGGTAGTTCTGGTATAAGTAGTAGTGGTAATGTTGGCCAACAAACTAAAAAAGATAGATTTGAAACTAAAAAATCAAATATACCAAAGCCAATTGATGAGCCAACATCATTACCATCATCATCTTGTTGTAAAATTACATTTCAATTTACCTCTTCTGGTAAAAAAGTAAATAGATTGTTTAATATTGATTGCAAAGTAGAAGAAATTAAAAATTATATTGAATGGCTAGCATATCAAGAACCTCAATTATTTGATTCCTCATTTAAACAATCTGATGATTCAATTTATAAAATTGTAGATTATAACCTTTGCTACACTCAATTACCAACAAAATTCCAAATTTCAAATTTTGAAGTAACATTTAAAGATTCTGGGTTCACTCCAAAATCAAATTTAATTAATATTTCACTTGTATAATACCCCTCCTCTTTTTCTTTTAAAAATAAAAATAACTTTTTTAAATAATAACAAACAAACAAACAAACAAGTAGACAGACAAACAAAACAACAATAAATAAATGATAATAATATAATTTTTAAAATAATTAATTAATTTATTAATTTTTCAATTTTTGAAATAAACATTCCACTTACTCCATTTTTTGGATAAAATCTATAAGTATTTTCAATATATCCAATTGAATATGGGATTGTATCACTATTATTGATATTACTAAATGCTGGTATTAATTTTGAAGTTGTTGAATATTTATCCAACAGATATTGAACTACTTTTTCATTTTGTTCAATTGAGAATGAACAAGTACTATATACTAAATGACCACCAGGTTTTAATAAATTGAATCCATTTTCAATTAATTGTTTTTGTAAATTTGTTAATTTAATTGAATTTTCTAAATTTAAATTTCTACTTGTTTTTGAATATTTTAATAAATGTGTAATTGATCCATCCAAACTACATTCTGCATCAACTATAACTTTATCGTATAACCCATATCCAATACTATATCTCATGTAAAATGTATTACAAAAATATAAATTTGGTAAATCAAATGGTTTCTTTTTACCTTTTTTTTTCTTTGTTAATTTCCTTTTATTATTACAATCACTTGTTTCTTTAATTTCTATAGTTGATTCTTTGTTATTATTTTCCAATTCTTCTTCCTTTTTCTTATCTTCTTCTTCTTCTTCTTCTTTTTCTTCTGTTTTTATTCTTTTGTTGTTGCTGTTGTTGTTGTTATTGTTGTTGTTACTGTTTTCAATTGGTATTGGATCAGATGAACTTGGTGCTAATGAATTGAATGTTGTACCATCAACACAAAATAATCTTGCATTTGGTATTTTATATTTCTTTAAAATTGTTTTACATGTACCTAATCTATTACGTGATATATCAACGCCTGTTATTGTTCCACTACCTTGTAACATATCTGATATCATTGATAATTTTGTACCTGGTGCACAACAAATATCTAAAACATTATCACCTGGTTGAGGATTTAATGCTAAAATTGCTGCTCCACTTGATGCATCCATACCATATATCTAAAAAAAAAAAAAATGAATATGTGAATGTAAGTATAATGTGTGTATGAGTGTATGTGTATTGATAACCTAATGATATACATACAATACCAGATTTATATGAATTTGAAGAAGATATTTTTACAGAAGAATCTTTTAATTTATAAAAGTTTGGTAACCAATTTAGGGGAATTAATTCAGTCTTTAATTCACATTCAATTTTTGAAATAACCATTGGTTTATTACTATGAGTTGGTTTTACTCTTATAAATCTTGGTATTGATTCAATGTTATATGAATCTAATGGTATATTATTATTTTTTAAAAACTCTATAAACTCTTTTGGTTTACTTTCTAAAAATTCTTTTAGAAAATCTTGATCTGTTTTTGAAACTGTTTCTTCTTCTTCTTCTTCTCCTTCGTCTTCTTTTATATTGACTTTTTCATCTTGTTTTTTTACAATGATTTCTTTTTCAATTTCCATTGTAAATTAATTAATTTTTGGTGTGACATGTTTCAAAAAAAAAGTTGAGGTGCTTTTTATTTTTTTTTTTGAAAAAAAGTTGATAAAAACGTTAAAAATGACATTATTTTCAGTTGAAGAAATAAATGAAATATATAAAATCAGTTATAATTGTTTTATAGATAATCAAATTGAAATTGAAATAATTAAAAAGAATTATTACTTTTTATTGATTTATTTAAATCAAATTCATTCAAATTTAAATAAAATTAATCAAAGTTTACAAATTAGTGAAATTAGATGTACATTTAATATAACAAATGAATTTAAAAAAAAACTTTATGATTTAATACATATTGGTAATTGGAATGATGTTGAAAAAATATGGAAAGATTTATATGGATATTCTTCAATTTTACATACAATTTCAAGTTTATTACTACTTTCAAAACAACAGTCCAATACAGATACAAAAATAAAAACTATATTAAATGAATTAGATATTGCAATTATATATAATGGTAATTTATTTAATGGAATAATAAATAATATAATTCATAAAATATGTGCAAAAAATAAACTTTTCAAAATTACAACTACAACCACAACAATTGAAACAACAAATTGTGAAAATATAGATATCAAATTTCCAATTATTAGAATTAAATCACCACCAACTATACAGGAATTTAAAAGTCAATTTATAGATAAAGGAATACCATGTATTATTGAAAATTGTATAAATGAGTGGCCATGTTTTAAAATTGGTAGTGATAGGAATTGGAAAGATTTAAATTATTTAAAAAGTGTTGCTGGTAATAGATTGGTTCCCATTGAAATTGGATCAAGTTATATGGATAAAAATATGACACAGAAACTTATAAACTTTAATCAATTCATAGATGAATATATTATAAATAGTAGTAGCGACAACAACATTGGTTATTTAGCACAAACTAAATTATTTGATCAAATACCACAATTAAGAAATGATATATCAATACCTGAATATATTATAGAACAAGACAAAAATATTGAAATTAATGCATGGTTAGGTCCTAAAGGTACAATAACTCCATTACATTATGATCCAAAAAATAATTTCCTTGTTCAAATCGTTGGTAAAAAATATATTAGATTATTATCACCAAATCAATCTGATAATCTTTATCCAAATTTAAATTCCCCATTATACTATAACACAAGTAAGGTTATTAATATAAATGATAATGAAAATAATTTAATTAAATATCCATTATTTCAAAATGCAATTTATACAGAATGTATATTAAAAGAAGGTGACACATTATTTATACCATTAAAATATTGGCATTATGTGAAATCAATTTCTCAATCATTTTCAGTTAATTATTTTTTTTAAATAGTGCAAATAATCCAAACCCAAAAATAAAAAAAAATATATTAAAGATTTATATCACACACAAAAATAAATTAATTTTAACGTTAAAATATTTGTTATGTATCGTCACACTAAAATTTTAGATATGTTGTGCTGGTTTGACTTTTGTCAGCAAAAAAAAAATTTCTTTTTTTTTTTTTTAAAAATAAAAAATCTTTTCAACGACTTAGACGAAGAAAAATTTAAATTTAAATTTTTGAGTAAACATTTTTATTACACAATTGTTAAATAACAAATAATAATTATATAAATAATGGTAAACTATTTCAATTTATTGGAGGATTCTGATGAAGAAAATGAAACAACTACACCAACTCCAACTCCAGCAGTAGTTGAAAAAGTAATAGTTGAAAAAGAACCAAAAGAAAAACAACAACCACCACCACAACAACAACAACAACCACAACAACCAACTTCAAATCTATATGTACCACCACTTAGATCAAGTTTAGAATCAACTACTAAAGCACCAACTTCACAACACATTGAAATTCAATTTGATTTTAGCCAACAAAATTTAGATGATACATTACCAGAGAGTTGGATACTTTGGTATGATGCAAAAAAGAATACAAGTGCAAGTGGTGATGATAATGAATATCTTCAAAATGTTCAAAAAATTGGTTCTTTCAATACTTTAAGAGTAAGTTTTATTTGCATGCACTTACACAACGCGCTTTGTAGTCATGTGACTAACAAAAAATATTTTAAATTGATTCTAGGATTTCAAAAGTATGTGGGAAAATTTAAAAACACCATTAGAAGTAATTGGTAATATTAGTATTTTTAAAGATGGTATTGAACCTGCATGGGAAGATGCTAAAAATAAAGATGGTGGTAAAATTGTAAGTTTTTTTTTTGAAATATACTGTTCAAAGATTCTTCTTTTTCAATTAAATACATGTTTATTAACCTCTTTTTTTTTTTATTTCTTTTAAAAACACGAAAACAGTCTGTAAATTATCTTAAAGATAATGGTGATTTTACTAAAGTTTTAAGCGCTTGGTTTACATTATTGACTACAATTGTATATAGTGCATTTGAAAATTATGAACAATCTGTAAGTAAAATTTGATGTGCATTAATATGTATTTATTAAAATATTATATTAACACAAGAGTATTTTTTCACCTACAGAATGGTATTGTATTATCAATTAGAAGTTGGGGTGCAAGTATTCATTTATGGAATAGTAGTTCAGAAGTTGATAAAGTACAACCAATGAAAGAATCATTTCAAAATATACTCTGTACAAAATATTCAAAATTCTCACCACATAAAACATCATTAAGTATGAAGAATAATAATAAAAATGATAAATTAAAGAATAACAGTAATTTAAAGAAAAGAGATGAAAATGGATTCACAATTAAACCATCAAATAATAATGTCATTATAAATACACAATTATCAGTACATCCAAATTACTCTGGTGCTTATGAGAAACAATGGACTTTAACTGAAAAACAACAACAACAACAATTACAACCACAACAATCATTCATAGGTACAAAACAACCAAAGAAATCATCACCATATACTGTAAACACTGAAGAAAGAAAAGAATCAATAGATGTAGATAATAATAATAGTAATAATATTGATAATAATATTAATAATGATAATAATAATAATATGGATGAATCAAATAATGAACATGTTGTTCCTGAAATTCCAACTGGTGTAAATGCATGGTCAACTGGTATTCTATTAGGTCAACCAGCAAAATCATTAGTTGAACAAGAAAAAGTTATTGAAGAACAAACTACAGTAGTATCTGAAGAACCAATCAAAGTTGAAGAAGAAAAAGTTATTGAAACACCTGTAGTTGTTGTTGATGTTGTACCAGTAGTTGTAGCACCAGTAGTAGTTGAAAAGAAATCACCTTATTCAAATTCATGGAATATACCAAAAGTTGAACCAACACCAACACCAACACCAGCTACAAAACCAATTGTAGTAGATACTCCAGTAATAATTAATACAAATGTTGAAATTCCAACTGGTATAAATGCATGGTCAACAGGTAAAATGTTAGTTAAACCAACTCCAACCCCAACACCACCAACTCAAGAAAATATTGAAGATAAACAACAAACCCCAAATATTGTTGATGCTGCTGCTTCTGCTGCCGTAGTTGCAACAACAACAACAAACAAAAAAGAGAAAAAAGAACCAAAAGAAAAAAAAGTAGTTGAAAAGAAAGAAGAAAAGAAAGTAGTTGAAAAGAAAGAACCAAAAGAGAAAAAAGTAGTTGAGAAGAAAGAAGAAAAGAAAGAAGAAAAGAAAGAAGAAAAGAAAGTAGATGTTAAATCACAAGATAAACCAATGAAAAGAGTAAATTCAAGAGAAGTATTACAACAAACACCACCATCAACAACAACAGTTACAGTTACAGAATCATTTTGGGAAGATCCAACACCAGTTGTTCAAACTCAACAACCAACTCAAGTACCAACTAAAGTACCAAAGAAAACTACTGTAGCAGCATCACCAGTTGTTGTAGTTGCTGAACCAGTTACTATAACACCAACCGAATCATTCTCTAAAGTTGTTAAAAAAGATAAATCACATAAACAACAAGCAACAACAAAACAACAAACACCATCATCATCATGGGGTAGTCCAACTAGTATTGCAGATTTAATTGCAAGTCAACCAGTTGTAGTTGCTCCAGTTATAATTGAACAACCAATTGTAATTGCACAACCACCAGTTGTTACATTGGAAACAACTAAATCTGCAACTGTAGCATCAACTGCAACTTCAGTTATCATTGAAGAATCAAAAACTACAATAACAGCAGCAGCAACTTCAACTACATCTGCAAAATTATCAATTAAAGAGAATAAAAAAGTAGAAACCATTACAACTGTTGAAAAAGTTGAAAGCGATGAATGGATATCTGTTGAAAAAAAAGTAAAAACCGTTAAAAAATTAGTAGATAATAAAAAAGAAGAAACTGTAAATAATACTAGCGCCAATAACAATATTATGAAAGGTCCAACTATTAGAAATTTATTAGTTGAAGAACCAGTTGAATATCCTCCAACTCCAGTTAAACCAACACCACCACAACAACAACAACAATCAAAAAAACAATCCACAAATAATAATAATATAGTTAAAGAAAAAGAATCTAAAGATAAAAATACTGTTAAAAAAGAAAAAGAACAACCATCAAAGAAAGAACAAACTAAATCAATTACTAAACCAATCTCAACATCAAATAATAATACAACTACAATTAAACCAACAACTACAACTAAATCAACAACCACTACAACCACTACTACAACTAAACAAGTAGTTTCTCCAACAACAACAACAACAGTACAAAAAGATACATCAATTATTTCATCATCATTAGTTATGAATTTATCTGCAGTTATCGCAGTTTTAGCATTAGGTTTTATTCTTAAACACTTATTTGCATAAATTATAATTAATTAATAATACATATAAATTATACACTTGAATATAATAATAATAATATAAATAATATATAATAGAATATATAATAATTACAAGTTTTTCCCCCTCCAACAATAAAAAAAAAAAAAAAAATATTTTAATTTTCCAAAAATATATAAATTATATACTTATAAAATTATTCGTTTGTGAGGTGTGTATGTGTGTATGTATGAATAATAATTTAAAATTTTATATGAGTTAATTTTTAAAAGTACAACATGTTTTTTTTTATTATTTTTTATTTTTTTTATAGTATAGCAAATTAGTTTTTATAGAATACATTATTGTTTGTTTTGTTTTTTTAATCGATTTCGATGAAAATTAAAAGATCGCTCTATTTTAATTTTGTTTTTTAACATATTGTTGGTACACCATCAGTTGAATATTGTTGAACATATCCTTTTGTGGAGAAACTTGAATTTTCGAAATAACCAGCTGGTAATTTAGTCAAACTATTAATACCATTATTGGTTAAATAATTATTATTATTTGAAAATACATTTTCATTATTATTTGATTTAATAGTACAAATTGATTTAATTGAATCTAATTTTAATTTAAAAATAAAATTTAATTAATATTTTATTTTCTATTTTTAAAAATTTAGAATTATTTAATTTATTAATACATACTTAATAAAGACATTTTTTAATATTTTAATTTTTTTAATTTTATTTATTTATTTAGTTTATTTATTTTTTTTTGTTTGTTTTAATGATCATTGTAATAAAAAAAAAATAATCTTTAAATAGTTGATTGTTTATGTTAAAAAAAAAAATTCAATAAAAAATAAAAAAATTAATATTAAAAAAGGGTTTGTACAACATTTGAAAATCATAAATCAAATAAAGAAGTTATAAATATATAAGCATACACACATATATACACACACACACTCAAAACACACATATACACACACACACACACACATACAAATAATAAATAAAAAACATACAACACCACACTACATAAATCTTAATAATCGCTTGTTGTTTTATACCTTTTGTGATATCATATTATTTTCATTCACTCTTTTTCAAACAATTGTAATAAAAAGGGTAATTTTTTATATTTCAAATTATTTTTTTGTTTACAAATAAATTGTGTGGGTGTGTTGTATAACCGTGTGTATGTTTATAAAAAAAAGACAAACACATATACTCTCACAGATTTGTGAGCTTTAATTGGTAATATTAAAAATTTGCATATCATTCTTCTAAATTTATATAAAACCAAATTAATATGAATAAAGAGAAGCAACAACGTTTATTTAATTCAAATAATTTTTTTAAAAAAAACCACATTTTTTCAATAGAATCATTTAAAATAAATCAATTTCATCATTATTATAAAGTACTCGTTATTAAATTTTAATTATTTAATTTTAAATTTTTGAAAAAGAGTATGATGGTATTAAAATAATCTGAATTTATTTATTTATTTATTTTTCCATATAAAGTGTGTAATTATAATTCATTATTTTTCAAACTCTACTTTGTAATATACATGGAAATATTATTTTTAAATTTTATACAACCACTAAAAGGTTTTTAATTTTTCAATGAACATTTTATGTAATTTATATTTTCTATTTTTTTTTTGTAAATTGGGTTTGAATTTATATATTTAAATTTTTTTATATTCTACAATATAAACAAACTCACACAAAAACAAACACACACTATCATATAAATAAAAAAAATACTTATAGATACATATTTTTGAAAGATTAGATTAGATTTAATGACGATTACTTTTTAAAAGGTATTTGTTTTATTAAATTATAATGATATCACTTCAACTACTAACTGATAATGATATGTCATAATAATTATTATAATAATTGTGAGATAATAATGATGATGGTGATGATAATTTTTTTTTTTTTTTATAAATATATATATATAGTTTTATTTATTTGTTTTTAATAAACTTTTTTTGTTTATCTTTTTTTTTTTTTTTTTTTTTTTTTTTTTTGTTTTTTAAACATTTTTTTTTTTTTTTTTAATCTATTTAATTTATTATTTTGAAATTTTAAGTTTGGACGGCCG
>JACAFY010019358.1:16931-33240 GCA_015252635.1 Dictyostelium capitatum | reverse complement strand
AAATAGAAACAACAACAACCACAACAATAATAATAATAATAACAATGATCAATATCCAAATAAATATCCAAAACAAGATTTCAGTTTTGACTATACACCATTAACAAGAAATGCAATTCCACAACCAAATTTACCACAAAATCATTATAATACTGTAAATTTTGGATTACCTATTCATCCACAACCACAACACCAACAACAACAACAACAACAACAACAACAACAACAACAACAACAACAATATCAACAACCACAACAGTTCCAACAACAACCATTTCAACCACAACCAATGTTCAGACCACAACAAAATTCATTTAGACCACAACAACCACAACAACAAAATATTCTCCAATCATATCAAAGTTTAATTCATATGTATCAAGCTCCAAATCAACAACCACAACAACAACCTCACCCACAACAACAAAAACAACAACAACCAAATCAAAATAATTAAAATTAAATTTTTATTTATCAATAAATACATTAATACACATTAATAAGATTATTTATTATAATCATCGTCATCATCATTGTCACAGTTATCTAACTACTAAAATAATAAACGAGATTCTCTTTTTTTTTCTTTTTGATTTTATAAATATTATTATTTTTGATATTATTTGTTTTATTATTTATTTATTTATACTCTATTTATTGCTTGATTTACTATTGTTCCTACAATGTAAGATTGGGCCATGCCCTTTACTTTCTTTCTAGCATCTAAATGTGATAAAAAGATAATATTAGTAAAATATGATAACTACACCATTGATGATGATGATGATGATGATGTATCATATGATATATTTACCTTTTGCACATTTAATATAACCAACTAAATTTGCAGATGCAAGTAAAAAGCAAACAATTTCAACAACTAACCACATTAAACTAACACTAAATAATGAAACTATACAGAAAAATATCCAAACTATTGGTAAACCTAAAGTTGGTACCCAAAATAATAAAGATTCTGCAGGATTAACTTGACTTTTATCTTGAACTGATTCAAATACCCAATTGTTTTTACCATCTTCTTTAATTTCATTCCACCATCTTAATCCTACCAATAAACGACCAGATACATTTTTAACTGTCCAAAAATCAAATGCACTTGCTACCACTACAATAATAAATGTTATAACAAACCCAATTGATACAAACGATGATAAAATAAATATACCAATTGCTATTGCTTTAAAAAAAAAGTGAAAAAATAATGTAATTGGATGTTTTGGTGCTTTACTTGATGGTTGAAGTGCTGGATCAACTGGTTCTGAAGATATATTATCACTAGGTTCATCTGAAAATGGTGAATACTGAAAATATACAGTAAAGTTAGAAAACTAATAGTCATAGCTTTTGTACATTATTATTTCAAAATAGTTACTTTCATCATCTTTATTTATATATATGCTGTTGTTGTTGTTGTTAGATAATTGTTATATATGATCTATATTCTTGAAAACTATATTATCCCGCTACTATACTCCACTACTGTACACTATAAAACTATACTTTTATTTAATAATTTATATATATTATATTTTATAAAAAAGCAATGAATAAAAAAAGTATATTCTATGTTTTTCGATTTCTCTCTCTTTGTAATTTAATTTAAAAAAAAAAAAAAAAAAAAAAAAAAAATAAAAATTATTTTTTAAAATTTTTTTTTTTTTAACCAGCTCAACACATGCTTGGAATATATATATGATTTATATTATTATAATTTGATGTGTATTTATTTTTTTGATTGATTTTCTAATTTTTGTTTATGTAATAATCTTAAATCTTTACGTATAATTTTACCAGTTGTAGTAGTTGGTAATTCATTTATAAATTCAATTTCTTTTGGATATTCATGGGCTGATAATATTTTTTTAACATAGTTTTGAATATCTGTTCTAAGACGATCAATATTTTCAATTGTATTGATTGGTTGATTTAGTACAATGTATGCTTTTACAATTTCACCACGTAATTCATCTGGTACACCAATGACACCAACATTTAAAACAGATGGATGTTTTAATAGACAATTTTCAATTTCAGATGGACCAATACGATAACCACTACTATTAATGATATCATCATCTCTTCCAGTATAGAAAATATAACCATCTGAATCTTTTTTACCAAGATCACCAGTGACCAACCATTTACCAACCATTTTTTTAGCAGCAGCTGTTGGATTTTTCCAATAAGTTAAAAATGAAACTGGATCAGGTGTTAACAATGCAATATCACCAACATGACCAACTGGTAATATGTTACCATCTTTATCAATAATTTCAACTGTATGTCCTGGTATTGGTTTACCAATGGATCCACTTTTAATTGGAAATGCAGCTGGACAATTACCAACAAGTAAATTTGCTTCAGTTTGTCCATAAAACTCTGCAATTTCCACACCAAATTGTTCTTTACCCCAAACCAATAATTTATCACCTAAACTTTCACCACCGCTACCAATAGATGTCATTTTAATATCACCCTTAATCAATTGATCTTCATGTTGTTTCATAATTTTCAATGCAGATGGTGGAATAAATGCAGTATCGACTTTATGAGTTTTCAATAGTGTACAAATTTTAGTTGGTTCAAATTTATTCATACGATGTGCCAACACTGTTACACCATAGAATAATGATGGTATTAAACAATCAAATAATCCACCTATCCATGCCCAACATGATGGTGTATAAAATACATAATCATTGGTTGATTTTCTTTGTGGGAAAAAATTTTGAGGTAGTTGAACACCTGGCAAATGACCAATTAAAACACTGTGAGAATGAAGTGCACCTTTTGGATTACCTGTTGTACCTGATGTAAATATAATAACTGCTGGATCATTTGATTTACTTTTAATTGGTTTAAATGATTTTGAATATAAATTTGAAATTTCTTCATTCCACCTTGGTGTTTATAACCAAGTAAATTAATTTATTAGGGTGATATGTTAATATGAATGTTGATGTTGATGATTTTTGATTTGTTATAATTATATACATACTCTTCAATTAAATGTTTATTATTATTAATTATTTGATTATCAGTTGGTAATTTACCAAATACAATAATCTTTTTTAGTGATGGTAAAGAAGGTAATATTGATAATAGTTTGTTTAGGTTATCAGAATCTGTTAAAACACAGGATGCAGTTGAATATGATAATCTAAATTCCAAAGCTTCAGGACCAAACAATGGAAACAATGGCATTGTAATCATACCTGATCTAAGATTTGTAGTATGAGATAATGCACATTCAAAACCTTGTGGTAACAATACACCAATTCTATCACCATTTTGTAATCCAATTTCTTTAAATTTATTTGCAAGTTGGTTTGATCTATTTTGTAAATCTTTAAATGTATACTCTTTAATTATTCCTTTATCTTCATTTACTATATGTTTAATTGCTACATGATTCATTTTTTCAGGATCTTGTGCATGTTTATCACATATCTCTTGACCAATATTAAAATATTCTGGTATTGTCCATTTAAATTCATCATATATTTCTTTATAGTTATTACTTATTTTTGCTAAATTTAATTTTCTATCAATAAATTCATATGGTGTTGTTGATTGACAATAAAATCTATTATATTTATTATTATTATTATTTAATGTTGTTCTAATATTACTATTTATATTATTAAATAAAATAGAACAAATTGGTTGTCTATTTTTTATTAAAACTCTGTTTATCATTATGTATGACTAATAGCGTAAATATGATGGTGTGTTATTATTGATGATGATGAAAAATATAAAAAAAAAATAATGAAAAAAAAAAAAATATCTTTTTTTTTTAAAATTTTATTGTTGTCATTATAAAAAAATATAAAAAAAATCCAAATATCAGAAATTCGAAACGATATTTTAAAAATGAATATAAATGGTGTTATTATTAATCTTTAAAAATGAATATAAATGTTGTTACTATTGTGGTTGTGTGTTTTTTTTTTTTTTAAAAAAATTTATTTATTTTATTTAATTTATTTAATTTATTTGAATATGTGTTTATTTGTATATATGCTGCAATTATCTCTATTAAAACTATATATTTATTTGAATTTTGAATTTGGTATTTTATTCAATTATTAGGAATGAGTCATATTTTAATTTATTTTTTATTTCTATATCATCTTCTATTAAACTGCTATAATATCTCCAAATTGATAATGATTTGTGACCATTAAATTTGAAATTTTGATCAAATAAACTATTAACGTTGTATGCTTTCTTTAAATAGTTTCTAAATTCTGTTCTTTTTGATAGTTTTAAAAATGAAAAATCTGCATCTCCATATATGTTTATGAATTCATGTGGTACTTGACATTCTAATATTTCATTATTATTATTATTATTATTATTATTATAATTATTATTATTATAATTATTATTATTATAATTATAATTATTATTATTAGGTTCATCATTATCCCTTAAATATTCCTGTGGTATAGTGTTTATATTCTCATTCGTGCATGTTGCTTTATGTAAAATTTGAATTTTCATTATTACTTTTTATGTAGTTTTTCTGTTAATACCCAACCTAACAAAATCCAATTTCTTTGTCTTGAAAGACTGTTGTTGAAATTTTTTTTTTTTATATTTTTTCAATTCTACTAAAATTCACAATTCTAAGAATTTTTATGACAAAAAATAAATTATATGCAAAAGATCTATTTATGGTTAAAAAATTAAATTATTACCTTATGCGAATTAATATTAGTACTATGATATGTTCTGTATATGAAAGAGCATACCAATTTTTTAAAAAAAAAAAACAATATTTTTAAAAAGAAAATATGTGACATAATATTAAATTCTTAAGAATTATAAAATTGATTAACGGGTAAAAATATCATATGATGAAATAATGGATAGAAACTATAGATACCAAAAGAAAACTTTTTTGATTATTCATACAGATATTTTAAATCTTGAATTGCCAAGAAAAAAAAAAATTATTTAATAAAAATTTGGACCATATAAATTTATAATTAAAAAAAAAAAATGAAATTAATAATAGTATTATTATTTGTTATTATTATTAGTTTGGTAAAATCACAATCAATTTCATTACCAAATAATGGTAATTGTATTTATAATGGTGTTGATTATTCAAACCTTTATAATAGAAGTGGTTATTCAGCTAAAAATTATGGATCTCTTGGTAATCCATCAGGAAAATATACATTTTATTGGAATGTTTGTGGAAATGCACCTGAATTATGTAGATCTAATAATGTATCAGCATGTCAAATAACACCTTCGATATCAGTTATTCCAACAAGAATAGGAGAGGTATTACTTGGTTCATTTTCAAATTCTCCATCTGGTTCAACAATTTTAACATATAATACCACATTTAAATGTTCTAATACTTTTAGATCATTTGAAATAGAATTAATTTGTAAAAACACACCGTTAGAAATTAGTCTTGTTACCGATTCTTCACAATGTAATTATAGGGTTAAATTGACTGGATTAGCTGCATGTGGTAATAAAACTGAAACAACTGGTACATGTACATATAACGGTATCGATTATTCTAATCTTCGAGATGATATTGGGTATTCAGCATTAAGTCAAGCATATAATATCTTTCCAGTTGGAAAATATAAATTCTATTTTAATATTTGTGGTCCTGCATTACTTTGTAATTCTACTTTAGACTCAGCATGTAAAGTACAAGTTGGTTCATCATATGCCCCAATCATAGTAGGAAATGGATTTCCAGGTACATTTTCAAATCCTGTACAAAATGAAGTTGATTTAACATACAATACAGATACATTACCATGTTCAAATGATGTTTATAGATCATTTGATATTAAATTGGTTTGTGGTACAGGTCCATTAGTAATTAGTGGTGTTTCTGAAAATACAAGATGTTCATATAGTGTTACTATGTCTGGATTAGCTGCTTGTGGTAATGCAACTCAACCAAAGACAACATGTAAATTATCAAATGATAAATTAACAATTAATAGTACATCACCAATTTCATGTGAAGGACTTGGTAAAACATTTTGTAATATTACAAGTGATATTACATGTAGTACAAATAAATTTTATGGAGAAGTTACATGTACAAAATCAGCATCATTGGATTCACCCTCATCAATATCATGTAATAGTAATAATGTTGCTTGTGAATCAGGAACAGTTCAATGTTCAATTGATCCAAAATCATCAAATTTAATTGTTAATAATTTAATAATTCATTCAAAAGAATTTGATTCCAGTCAAGAAACCAAATTCATCACTATTCCAAAATAGTCAATCCCAAGTTAAACAATGTTGTTTTTTCAAAAAAACAATTAATTTGATAATAAAATATATTTATCAAATCATTCACTACACTTTAAAAATAGTAATTATGATTTGTTTTTATTTGTGTTTTATTATTATCTCTTTTTTTGATATTTTTATTTAACCTTTTTTTATTATAATTATTATTTATTAATTAATGTTTTTTAATTTATTGCCCATATCATGTAAGAATTTTTGTTGTTTTTTCTTTTTAACGAAATGATATGCAATACTAATTATCACAACAGCAACAAATGCAATTGAACCAATGATGATACCAGCAAGTTGACTTTTTGAAAGACTTGATGGTTGTGATGATTGACAAATTGAATTTTCATCGTTACTAGATATTGAATTACCATCTAATAAAACAGAGAAATCAGGATCAATTATAACTGATTTTTGAAAGTTTGGAATTGTAATACCAATTAATGATTGTGATTGTGATGAACTTGATATAACTGCCATTGAACTATCTAATAATGTATTTGTAATAGCTGTGGTATTAGAATCAACAATAGCACGTTTAATGAATCTACCATATAATGAATGATCCTCAATTTGAATTTTAATATAATTTGAATTATCACCAGATGATGTTGATCCAAATTCTTTACTAGAACATACATTATCATTATCAGCTTCAAATAATGCAGACATTATTAATTGTAATGAATTTAATTTACTTGAGAATGCATATTCTGTAATTGTAATTGTATATTTGATTGTTGATGGATTCATTGTTAAATTAGTTGATGCAAATTGAATAGAGGTTTCATTGGTAAACCATTCTAATACAACTATTATATCTGTTGTAATTGATTCTCCACCTTCAATTGAGCTAGTTGTAATATTTGTTGTATATATACTCTTGTTTTCATTAATTTTATTAAATATCCATTTATCAAATGTAAATAATTTAACTTGTTGCTTTTGATCAAAATTTAATTCTCTTAATGATACCAATGAAATTAATGATTTGAAAAATATGTTTGAATTACCACCATTACCATTAGTACCAGGTACAATTGGAATTTCAATTGTTGGATCAGTAGAATTTATATTTGGTTGAGGTACAATTATAACTTGTGATGAACATGATGATCCAATCCATGGTGATTTACAAATGCAACCAATATTTTCATTACAATAACCTTGAGTATCACCACCACATAATGGTTCACCTAAACATTTTTGTGGTGAATTAGTTGGTAAACTTGGTGTATCAGTTGGTGGAATTGATGGTGTTTCAGTTGGTTGAATTGTTAGTCGTGGGGGATTTGGTGGATTTACAATTGGGTAAACTATATATTCATTTGATAAGGGTTCCAAACCAGTTAAAGATTCAACTCTAATTTTAAATGGTTGTATAGTTGCTTTGATATTATTAATAATGATAAATGATGAAGATGATTTTTGTGGAATGTAGGTATTGTTAAATAATAAACCACCTTCATCATTATATGAAACTCTAACAATTGATGAACTTTTCCAAGATTTACCATAAATAACTAATTGACCACCTTCTGATGTAATTGGATCAGTTTTAATGATCACTGGTTTATCTAATGAATAAATTACATTTGAATAGTATGGATAACCTTTTGACTGCAAATATACTGAAGAATAACCACCATAAGTACCACCATTATTGATTAAACCATAAACTGAATAAGTTATTACACCAGGATATCCAAATGAAACAGGTAATTCCATTGTACAATTATAATAAATTGTTTTATCAATTGCATAAAATATTTTTGATACACATTGGAATATTTCCAATCTTTTACTTTGAGCATATACAATTGGTAATTGGTCTTCTCTTACACCAGTATCTGGGTCAGTTACTGAAAATGAAAATGTAATCGATCTATCTAATGAACCAACATCAATTGGTGCACCAGGATTTGAAATTATGAAATCATTTAATATAGGCGGTGTACTATCAAGTTGACTATCACAATTAATTGAAATTTTGTTTATTCTTGGGTTATTCAAAAATTTAATAAATGGATTTGCCGTTGGATTTGGAGTATCACTTATAACACTAAACTCTGAAATTACATTATTTGTATCATATAGATAAACATGAGACATTACATAATCTTGAGAATAACATGGACTTGAGACTGGGAATTTAATTTCATAATCACCTTTCCATTTATCACCACCTGGTAGAACATCATCAATTGTGAAATTAAAATGAAAGTATGCACTATCAACTGAGCCCATTACTTTTATATAACCTCTATCAAATCCACTTAATTCATCTTCTATTGTTAATCTCCATCCAATAATAGCTCTAGATGTAATATCTAAATTATCATTTGGGATTAATATAATGTTTGAAAAGATTGGTCCATAATTATCCAAATCTAAAATTATAATTTATGAAAAAAACTATATTAGTATATTATTATTATTATATATGTAATTGATAATTACATACATGATGAATCAACTATTAATGGTACAGGATTATCAAATGATGAACCATAATAAATATGTTGTTGTGATAATGAAATATAATATTGAATAGAACCAAAAATATTATTTTTTGGTAAAATGAATTTACAATTAAACATTTTAATTGTTTCATTCCATACAATTGGGAACCTTTGACTCTTTTCAGAATTAATTGGATCATCTAAAATAAAGTACATTGGAGTTTGGGTATCAATATCTGATGAATTGAAATAAAACACATTATATGATGTATAATTGTTTAAATTTAAATTGTTTTCTAAAAATGAAACATTTTGGAAACTCTTGAAACTAACATGACTGTGATCCATATAATTTGGTAATGTAAATCTAGATATTGGGTTTAATTTGAAGAAAGTACCATTTGTCAATTTGTAAAGTGGAATTGATGCACCAACTTCATTTGTAATTTCAAGAGAAAATGAATCACAATCAAAAAGATCGACAAATATTTCAAATCTACCATTTGAAATTGAACCAGATATTAATTTAGCAAAAGTATTAAAATTTGATGAACATGATGAATAAATAGTAGCGATTGAAGTAGTTGGATCAGATACATTTAATTGTAATGAATGAATTGGACCATTAACTTGTGTGAATAAATATTCAATAAATACAGGTGGTGGTACAGAAGTAACTTTTTTTAAAATAACAAATAAAGTTAGTAACAATGAAAATAAATAATTATTCAAATACAAACTATAAATAATATTAATTTATGTAACATACCTAAAATGTTTGAAATTACATCTCCACTACTAATGATAGGAATATATCTACTTCCTGTTTGAACTTTAATACTTTGACTATATTTAATTGATGCTAAACTATTTGGAAAAGCATTTGAATATGTAAACAAATTATTGTTACCTAAAATGTGTTATTATTATTATTAATATGTGAAATGTTTTAAAAAAACTACAGCAATTATGATGAATCATGAAACTTACCCCAACTAAATCCATAAGGAAAGCTTTTTTTATCAACAATTCTAATATTGTTTGCATCATAAAAATAAATTGAATATGAATTAAAGGTATTGGTTGTATTGAATTTGACTTCAAACATTGGAACAATTGAGTTAGAAAATCCATAAACAGATAGCACTGAAGGAAGTCCATATGGATAATCAACTATTTTGTAAAAACAATGATTTAGTATCGTATGTGTGATAGTGTTTGTGTGTGTGTGTTAATTTGTTAAATTTTATAATTAATACTCACATCCAAACAATGTTCCAAATGAAACTTTTGAAGTTGATGAACCAACCTGATAAAAAATATCGTACATAGTTTTTGATGACCCACTGTAACCTAATAGTGAAATATAGGATATTCCTCCTTTATTGCCTGATATTGGTTTTACATTAAATTGGTGATTATCAATTTGAGTTCTGAATTCTAAATATGGTGAGTTACTTAATGATGTTGAATTAAATATTACTAAAGGATAATAACCCAAACCAATTAACTTTGTAACTGTTGATTCTATATATTCTGGATATACTTTATAATATGGAATATTTTCAATAGGAATATCTTAATAATGTACCAAAAAATAATAATTTATTAATACTCGATTATAATATTTTAATTTGTTTTTGATGTATGTTTGATTATTGTAATTATAATTAATTAATTACATACCTTTCCAAAAAGAAGGTGAAGATAATTGAAATCTATTGCTTGTGATGTTAAACACTTCGTTCCAATTTGATTGTAAATCTGTTTTATAAACCTTTGAAGCCCACATTAAATAATATGAATTACTTGTAACACTTATTACTGAACCATTAAGTGAAACTGACCTAAAATTTTCGTATGGGTTGGGTAAATCTTCAACTGTAAATGGAGACATATAAACAGATCGGTGTTTAACTAGTTCACCAACTACTTTAACAGTAATATGATCAGAATTAAACACTTTGAAAGTGAAAATTTGTGAGTGTTAATACATATGTAAATAAAAAGATTTTTATAAAAATAAATATTTATACAAACACCTACATGAACATGTTAAAGTTAAAGAATAATCTATCACAGTATTGAGTGTTTGGGCAGAAACTATATAAGTGTTTACACCTACTGGTATAGTTTTGGATATCATAGAAAATAGTGTTTCAGTATTTTCTTGATTTGAAATTTTATAATCACTTGCAAATTCTGGCATAACAAATGAAGTTATTTCATCTCCTAAAACTGTTGATGAAACTAAAATATAATTTTGAAACACACATTTATCAGAGGCAGAATTTACATATTTTTGATATGATTGCGTGTTTGGTGATGGTGAATCATTTATTGTTAACGTAGTTGGAATTGTGCTGGGAACTAATTGTGTTTGTACAAATAATAATTTATTATTATTATTATTATTATAACAACATAAAATAAATAAAATAAATAAAAAATAAAATTTATTCATTTTGTCGTGTTGTGATGTGATTTGTCATATGGTCAAAAAAAGTTAAATAAATATCTTGGCATTGCACAATAAATTTTAAAAAAAATACCTCAACAAAAAAAATATTTGCGTAAAATAATAGCCCGGTACCAAATAAATCTGTTTTATTAAATAACATTTCGAGTAATATATATCAATATTGTGTACATTATCAAAACACAATGATTGTGGGTTATGGAAGAAACAGATGTTATTACATTTCGTGGTGAATTGGATGTGGTGTATTATATATGGACGACAGGTTGTATTAAATGTGTTTGTAGTAGTAATTGGTTGAATCAAACATATCACATCATTTATCCAATATTATAATATGTTTCTTTGTAATAAGTTGATGTGATGATAGTTTAAAAATTGGGGATGCAGATGCTGGGTTATAGATGTGTAGAGTGGGTAATTGGTGGTGTAAACGTTGATGTAACTCATTCTTCAACTAACACGATGCATTATTTGTTGTGTGCAAGAAGTAAGGACGTATCATATTATCATTTCATATAACATTTAAATTTATAGCTTTCACATTATTATCTCTTTTTTTTTCTGCCCATATTGTTCATAAAAAAAAAATGAAATTAAAAAAAGTTTTTTCTTTTTTTTTTTAAAAACTCATTCAATGACAATAATAACAAAAGAGATAATGAAAATTAAAATATAGTCCTTTTCTTTTTAAAAGTTTTAGCTTTTTTTGTCTGAAATTTAATGTTAAAAATAGTCATATGAATTATAATAATCTAAAAATAGAAATTAATTTAATTTGTATAAAATAAAAAAATATAAAAAAAAAAAATTATTTTTTATGATGCAATAATTTTTTATTTTTTATGATGCAATAATTTTTAAAATAAAACAACAATATATTTGAACATATGTCAAAAATAAAAGCAATTACATTTGATGCAACAGGTACATTATTTAAAGTTAGAGGATCAATTGCAATAAACTATAGTAAAGTATTTAGCCAACATGGTATACAATTAAAACAAGATGTAGACAGTAAATTTCTAAAGTGTTTTTCAGAACTATCAAAAAAGTATCCAAGCTATGGTCATTCATTATCAATTGATAATGATGGAAAATACAGAATGATTGATAAACAAGGTGAAAAGAATGGGTTTCTATGGTGGAATCATTTAATGAAAACGTTATTACAACAATCATCAAATTTAACAAACGAAGAAATTAATAATATACCAATATCAACATATAAAGATATGTATAATAAATTTAGTTCAGATTTTAATAGTAATATAGGATCACATGAATTTTGGGAACTTTTTCCTGAAACTAAACAAGTATTAAGTGAATTAAAAAGCAATGGTTGTTTATTATCAGTGATTTCAAATTTTGATGAAAGAATATACCCAATTTTAAAACAACTAGACATACTCAATTACTTTTCAACAATTACAACATCCATTGAAGTAGGTTATCAAAAACCACATCCTGAAATATTTAATAAATCATGGGAGAAACTATTATCAATTAATCCATCTTTAATTAAATCACAAGTAATTTATGTTGGTGATAGTATAGAAAAAGATTGTGTTGGTTCATCAAATTTTGGTTTTATTCCGTGTCTAATTAATAGAAAACCTGAACCTACACCCATCAATAATAATAATAATTTTAAAATTAGTAAAAATTTAAATGAACTATTACCACTATATAAATAATAAAAATATCTTGTTCAAACTTTTAGACCTACCCATTTTTTTCAAATAATTGATCACATTATAAATTGTATAAAATTTATAAAAAAGATATTTTATTTATAAAAAAAGTGACCTTCCAACTTTTTTTATAAAATTAAAATGTTTTTAATTTGTTAATGTTATTATTAATTTTTATACTATAGAATGAATAAAAATATAATTTTAATTATTTATTTATTTAGTACAATTATTTGTACAATTAATGCAGTTGGTAGTTATAATGGACCACAATATACAAATGGATTAAATGCAGGATATAAATCAGGATGGTCAAATGCAGCACTTGGACCATTAATGGGAGAAGCTGGTATTAGAAATCAAAGAATGTCATTTCCATGTTCATTTTTTGATACTTGGGGATACAATATACTATATGATAATAATAGTTTTAAAAGTGCAAAGATTGCAGGTCAAAGTAATTTTACAGCATTTATTACATATAATCAATCAGATAGTTCATTAGTACCAACATCAATTTATGAACCAATTTTCATTAATGGTGTTGTAAATAAAGATAATCATTATGCTGAATGTGTTTCTAAAATTGTTTCAACATATAAATCAGATGTTAAAATATATGAAATTTATAATGAACCTGATTGGGTTAGTGATTGGACAGTTGTATCAACATGGAAAACATCACCACCAACTGATGCTCAATTAGCACGTTTTCAAGGTGACATTTATACATATGTTAGATTATTAAGAATATCATGGGAAGTCGCAAAATCAATTGATCCAACTTGTTTTATTACAGTTGGTGGATTAGGGTATCCTGAATTTTTAGATGCAGTATTAAGATATACTGATAATTCAACTGTTACAAATGATCCAACTAGAACTGGTAAAAATTATATTGATGCTATTTCAACTCATTTCTATCCAATTTATTCAACTAGTAAAACAAATTCAGATGCATATTTAAATGCATATATTGAACATCAAAATAGTTTCAAAGCCGTTACCAATAAATATCAATTTAATCCATCAATTTGGATTGTAACTGAAACTGGTGCTGCTACTAAAACAGGTGGTGGTTATTACGCAAGTGAATCATTAGCACGTAATTATTTCCTTAAATTACCAAGTATCTCTGTTGTAAATGGTGTATGTCAAAATCATATATTCATTTTGGGTGATACAAATTCATCAACAAATGCATTTGCAAATATGGGTTTATTTTATGACTATGAAAATCAACAACCAAATGCATACATTAAAAGATCATCTCGTTCTTTAAAAACATGGGATTATCATTTATTTGATAAAACATTAAATTCATCTGAAACCACTAAAATTCAATCAACATTACCAAATGGTGTTATTGCATTTGCATATAGTAATTCAACATCAACTTGTTATCTTGTTTGGGCAAATACTACAAATTTCCAATATGATGAAAATACTACATCCATTCAAGTTCAATTTAATTCAAATTCAATTTCATCATATAATTATTTAAATGTTAAAAATTCAATTAGTGGTAATGGTAAAGTATCAATTCCAATTAACTCTGATCCATTATTTATCTATACACATGATTCAAATAATGAAAATAATAGTGAAAATAATAGTGAAAATAATCCAAATTCATCAACAACAATTAAAATTTTATTTATATTTATATTTTTAATTTTTTTATTTATTTTATTTTAAATAAATTAATATGTTAAACATTATAACTACATTTGGGTTTGTTTCTTAAATTCATTGTGTAAGATAATATAACATAACGAAAAGTCAAATGTTCTAATGTTACTAAAAGAGCACGGAATAATGAATTAAAATACAACTCTAATAAATATTCTTCAACAGTTTTATCACTTGACATTGTTTGGATATCCATGACTATGAATATATTTATATGAATATGTTTATATGATTATGTGTTATAATCTCTTTAATTAATCTTGGTATATGTTGTGCGTTTTCATTTAAATTTTGGCATATCATAACCAACATTTAGTAATAACCAATACCATGATAAATGGAAAATAAAGTGGCAGTAATGTTTATCTTTGTGTTGTATATTTTAATAAAGTTATTTCCTCTGCAGAAATAAAAAATTGAATTTGAATCTTGATCATAAACGATTCATTTATAAAAAGCATTAAATTAAAAGACAAACTATAACACACTAATAAAAAACAACACTCTATTACTTAAATCCTGTAAGGAACAATTTGTTAAATAGTCTTGTGATTTATCAAAACTTTATTATTGAAATAACTATACAACAAATAAAATTAATGTACAATAATACAATAAATAATCTGGTTTTTTTTAATTAAAGAAAGAAGAGAAACGTTATTTATTGTATATTAAAATAAAACCCATGTGGTAATATAGTAAATTCTACTATTAATGTAATATATATTTATTTTGATAATTCCAATACAACATCAGAGTTTCTTTCTTTTTGTAATTCAACTTGATTTGAAAGGTATTTGATTTTTTCAATTGCATAGGTAAATGTTTCAATTGGACCAAGGAAAATGTGAATTGGAATTTCAGATTTACTGGCATATTCAAAGATTACTTGTGCAACTTTATTTGAATCTCCAGATGTTAAATTACCCATTGCACTACCTGCAACTTCAGGTGTTTTGTATTCTGGAATTAGATGTTTAGAGATTGTCATTGCAGATTGAATACCGGTAGCAATGTAACCAAGATAAATGACAGATACTTTAATATTAAATGGTTTAACTTCATCAGCTAATGCTTCTGACATACCAACTAATGCAAATTTAGCTGCTGAATAATTACCAAAACGACTAAATCCTATAAATCCAAGAATTGATGAGATGTTGAATATGTAACCTTCTTTTTTACCACGTAAATATGGTAATGCTGCATTAATTACATTTACAGGTCCAAAATATAATGCATCCATTAATGCACGGTTATCTTGTTCTGTAGTTTCTTCAATTGCACCAATTATACTAAATCCTGCATTATTAACTATATGAGTTAAATCACCAAAATGTTTAATTGTTTTTTCAATTGATTCTTTAACTTGTTTACTATCAATAATATCAACTTGTAATCCAAGGAAATTTGGATTTTTAAATATTTCCAATTGTGAAACTTTTGAAATATCTCTAGTAGTACCAGTTACTTTTGCACCTTTATTTAATAATAATGTTGCAATTGATAAACCAATTCCTGATGTTGCACCAGTAATATACCAAACTTGTGAATTTACTGGAATAGTTGATAATGATAAAGTAGATGTAAAATTTTCAATTGGTTCCATTTTTTTTTTTTTGTTATTTATTTAAATTTATTTATTTAAATTTATTTATTTT
>JACAFY010019358.1:0-16530 GCA_015252635.1 Dictyostelium capitatum | reverse complement strand
TTATTTTTTTTTTAATAATTTTTTTTTTTTTTTTTTTTTTTATTTTTAAAAAATAATAAAAAAAAAAAATTTTTTTTTTTTTTTTTTTTTTTTTTTTTTTTTTTTTTAAAAAATCAAAATAAATTAAAAAATAAATTGTGACATAATTAAGAGTAACCACTTATTCATTATTTAGATTTTTAAAATTAACTGTCAACACCGATCTCCTAATTTGTTTCTTTTTTTTTAAAATTTTATTTTATTGATTTTTATTACCACACATATAATTTTTATTTTTTTCCATCGCTAATAGTAATTTGTTATTATAAAAAAAAAAAAGAAAAAACTTTTTTCAAATCTTTTAATTTTTTTTATGACAAACTCACAACTAAAAACATACACATAGAGATCAATGAATAGGATATACTGGTTAAAATTTAATTTTAATTGAATTCTATAAGAGAGGAAGCTCATGCCAAAATGGGTTTTAAATTAAATATATGAATAATTATTAAAAAAAAAAAAAAAGGGTTAAGATAAATTTCAAAGGTGTATTTTTATCCATAATATGTACTAAATATAATAATATTATTATTATTATTTACATTTATAAATTAAAACTTTAATAGTAACTATTGTTTCAACAATAGGCATTTTGTTAATTATGAAAAGCATTTATGTACAATTTTTTATTTATATTTTGTTTTGATTTGTTTAATAATTTTATACAGCTGTTACACCACACAATGAATTATTAAATTTTGAGTTTGTTGATTATATATTATTATTTTTTTTTTTTAAATGATTTGTTTAAAGATATTTTCCAATGAAAGCCATCATTGCAGCACCTGTCCACATTGCAATGAATAAACCAGCACGTAATGGTAATTCGTATTTTTTACCTTTACATAATTGATCCATATCTTCTGGGAAATCTTTCATCATTAAATTGATACCAATATAAATGAGAATACCTGCACAAACAGCATCAAATGTACCTTGAACGTATAAGAAAGTTTCACTATTAACATTTAATGATGATGCAACACCAACACCAATAGAAATACCAATTGGAGCTGAAAATGAAAAAATAGCAACTAATAATGCTTCATGCCAATGAGATGTAAGTTTAGCGTCAGCGATACGACTACCCAAAGCCATACCCTCAAAGGTTTGATGAAAAGCTAATGCCACTAAAAGAGCACGGAGTACTGAATCGTCAACAACACCTACTGCTAATCCAATGAATATTGAATGGACTGTAATACCAAATTCTAATAAATATGCTTCAACGGTTTTGAGTGATGCTGGATCCATTAATAAACCACCATGAACGTGTGAACCATGACAATGTGCATCACTACTAACTCCTGGTGTATGTTGTACTAAATCATTACCTGGTGTTATTGTATGATCATGATCATGACTATGTTTATGTTCATGTTTATGTTCATGTTCATGATGATGATCATGTGATTTAACTTCTTTTAATTCATTATCTCTTGGTGTAATTCCATCTGTTGAACTACCAAGTTGTGTTTGTTTCTTTAATTCCTTATTTGTAAGATAATATAATACAATGAAATCAATAAATTGCATTGCAATAATTGCCAATAAACAAAATAAATATGGATATGCTTCATAACCTTCTCTCCATGATTCTGGTAAACATTCACTATTTAACGATACAACTGCTGGTAATAACATATGAATAAGTGCAACTGATAAAACTACACCAATACCAATACATTTTCCTAAAATAATTATATATCTATGAATTTTTAATTTCTTTACATGTGTTGCAACAATTGGAAATGATGTACCAATAATTGAAACTGCTAATACAATGAAAATAGCTGCTATATGTAATGGTAATGTATATTGTTTCTCTACAGTTCCATCACAATTACCCATACCTGTTGAAAAGTAAAAATGTTTTAAGTATTAATAATATGTAATATGTAAAGATCATGTATAGTATGGGAAAATACATTACCTGCATGAACGTGACCCTCATGTCCACTAGTTGGTTCACCACCTAATTCTTCATATTCATGTTCTAAAGTTTCATATTGTCCAAATAAAATATTATATGCTTTTTGACAAACTTCTAATGTTGTAAAAGTTTCTGGTGTGTGATCTTGTGACATTTATAATTTATTATTATTATTATTATTATTATATAATCTATTATCTATATGTATATTTATAATTTATTATTTTTTATTATTTATTATTTATTTTTTGATTAATTGATTATTTTGTCTATGATTAATTAATTATTTCAATCTTTTATCTATAATAATAATATAAATGTATTATTTATTTGTTTATTTGTTTATCAACGAATGTGATTTGTAACAATAATAAATAAAAAAAAAAAGTCTTCATGATCAGCCTGTTTAAAAATTTATTATTACACATTGAAACAAATAAGTCACTTGGTTTAGCACATTGGCTTGCGGAGTGTTTTTTTTTTTGTTAAATTTTTAATTTTTTATGAATTGTGTCGTCGTAAAAATTTCTCTCGCTACTCAAATTATTGATAATTCACATCATGTTAGCATTCGAGTTCTTTTAAATTTATGTTGAGTGCATTTTTAATATCTTCCATTTCACACCATTACAAAAATAAATCAAAAAATATCGAAAAATTTATGTCACATCCGTTATTTTGTGTATATACAAATAATAATTTTGTGCTGTTCAGTTGTGTTTATCAAAATGTTATAACATCACTTCACTAAAAAATAAAGTGTTTTTTTATTTATCTTTAAAGATAAATAATTAATATTTATATACTTCGTTAAATTTGTTATTTTGTGTATTTACAAATAATAATTTAGTACTGTGTCAAAATGCTCATAAAACATCACTCCACAAAAAAAAAAAGTCTGTTTAATCGAGAGTGTAAGAAAAATTGAAAGAAAATTAATTTATGTTTGTTATAGCTCGGATATTATTGACCAGTGACATCACATGCCAAAACACTCCACTTTTTTTTTAAAAAATTTTAATTTTTTTAAATGATATTCTCGAGAATTAAAACAATTAATCAAAAAAGATTATATGGAATAAATCGTTAAAAGATCTTCTCAAAAACAAAAAAGTTAAAGAACAAACTGTGTATTTTAAATTGAACAAATAATATAATATATACTATTTATTATGGGTATTTTTAAATTTCTACTTTTTTTAGAGTATGTGTATATACAGTATATACTTAAGAACAATATCTTGAAGAATAATATCTACCACCATTATCACTTGAAGAACCTGAGCCAAATTTGTTGTTATTTAATTTATCGGTATTTTTAACAACAAGTTTATCAGCCCAACCTTCACCAGTTCCACTTCCACCAGTTTGAGTACCACTACTTGTACCACTACATGTACCACTACAACAAGTGAATGCACAAGCAGATGAATAACTTGAATCAGTACTGTTGTAAAATGGTGCAATTGGTAAGCATGGGAATGTTGAATAATTCTTTTTACATTTACCAACAGTTGATCCTGAACAAATCCAATCAATTGCTTCATCATTTTCACAAAAAAGAGTATCTTTACTTGATGGACCATCAATTAAAGATGTACCATTTACATAATATTGAAGTGTAACAATATTATCATTACCACAAGTACCACCCATTAATGTATTAACATATGTTCCAGTTGGTGGTGAATATGGTACTGATGATGTTGAAACTTTATAATAAAATGGAATACCATTTGCTAATTGATTAGCAGTATTTAATGATAATGAATTTGATGAAATACATGAATTAACTTTAAATGTATTTGATGATTCAGGTGTACCTTGACAATCTTGATTATAACCTAAACCACTTCCTTTATAACTTGAATATGATACAATGTTATTATTTACACTGAAACTGAAATCATTTTTAAAGTCATATGTTGTACATGTATTAACTGCAGTTGAATAACCATATCCAAAACTTGGTACATTTTGACATTTTGAATCTTTGTATGCAATTAAATTTACATATAAATTTGAAATATTTTCTGCTCTTACAATATTACAAATTGTAAATACTAATATGATTAAACTAATAATTAATCTCATTTTATTATTATTACTATTTTTACTAAAAACTAATAAACTTTCTTCATATTTATATTAAAATAAAATAAGGTATTAAAAAATGATGATTTTTAAAGCACGAAATTTACAAAATAGCTCGAAAAAAAAATATCTTGCATTTTTTTTTCAAATGAAAATAAAATTTATTCCTGGTTATTGACTTCGGTGCCATCTATTAGAAGTTTCCATTGATTTCTATTAATCCACAATGAAAATAGAATATAGTTTATTTACGAAATCTATTAAAATCTATTAAAAAATATCATTTTTAAATACCGGTATTTAAATTTTATTGGTTTATTGTTAATGGAAAGATTGTTGTATTATAAAAACTTGAAAAAGGAAGTGAAATATAAAAATGTGTCAAATACATTCTATTATTATTTTTAATAGTTGATAATGAGTCAATAGTTGATAAATTAATATAATCTCTGAAAATGTTATCTGGTGAAATTAACCATTTAACCAATTTTATATTTGAACATCTAATTGCAGTTGACATTGTTTCTTTTAAAATTTGTTTTCTAATTATTTCTACAGTATCACTGATAGTGATGATATTATTATTATTTTTATTATTATAATTAAAATCTAATTGAAATAAAAATTTAATCATTTCAATATCACCTTTATTTGATAATTTTGAAACTTGTGTAGAATCTAATTTAAAATTATAATTTTCACTACCACCACCATCAACATTTTTATTATCAACCAATAATGATAAAAAATATAAATAAACATCTTTTCTACCACGATCAATTATTCTTAAAAACAAACTGTTTGAAATTAAATTCTTTGAAAATGAATAACCATAACATACAAATCTATTTGATAATTTTTTAATTGTTTCTAAATCTGCATATTTTAAAATTTTTGACATTAATGGATCTGAAATTGTAAAATCTTTACCATAACCTTGATCCAATAATTTAATTAATTCTTTTAATTCACCCATTCTAACAATTTCTTTTAAATTATTTCTATATAGATAACCATTAAATTCAAATGGTTCAATTTCAATTGGTTTTGGTAATGGTTGTCTATTTGATAATTTTAATTGGTTTTCAAATCCATTTGATTTAATTTGGCAAATAATACCAATACCATCATTAATATTACTATCTAAATTTAATGAAATATTAATTGATTTAAATAAATTAATTATTTCTTGATTTTTTAACATTGGTAATACATTAATATTTAATTGTTTAAATTTATTAATTATTGATAAAAATTCAATTGATGCAACTGAAATGTATGATACTAATTCTGATATATCATTTGATTTACCAAAATTTTGAATTGAGGTTAATAAATAACAACCATTTAAAACATTGAATTTAATTGATAATTTGAATAAATCTAAATGAGTATAAAATTTATTTAATAATTGATATGTTGAATTTGGTAAAATGAATGGTTGATATCTTTCTTCTTCCGGTAAATTATAAATATGATATGGTAATAGGAAATGATGAATTGATTCTAAAGTACGTTTACCATCAATTTTTAATAAATTGAATTTTTCATAATTTAAAATCATGATTTTTGTTTTTTCATCAAATCTAAAAAATGTTGAAATTTCAATCATATCATTATCAAGACAATATTCATCTGGTTTTGATAATAAATATTGAACAGTTTCAAATTTATTCTTCTTTAAAATTTTAAATATACCCATAGTGTATTTAGTTGTAAATTTGAAATCAAATGTTTTTTCAATTTTACCAAATAAACTAACTGTGCCAGTTTCGTATACCATATCAATTGAATGTATTTGAGTTTGAATTTTATAGTCTAAAAAGAATAATTCCAATGCAATTATATTATTTGCTTGAATTGATAATAATATCAAATCAACTTGATTCATTTCTTCTGTATGTTTTTCGTATAATAGTTTAATTAAATTTATATCCTTTTTACAATTCTTTAAAAATCTATATATTCCACTCTTTTTTATAAGTAATTCTCGACCACTATTTAATTTATCATATAATAATGACCATGCAAATCTTTTTGATAACCATGATAAAGATCTAATAAATTTAAATGGTACCCTATTACCCAAATAAATATCATAATTACTTGTATATGATAATTTCATACTTGATAAATGATCCCATATAACCATTCTAATATATTTTTTTATATAAAATTTATAAAAAAATTTTTTTTTTTTTTTTTTTTTTTTTTTTTTTTAAAATTTTTTTTTTTTTAAAATTTATAAAAAAAAAAAAAAAAAAAAAAAAATATCTCAAAAAAAAAAAATATCTTTTTTGGATATTTTTATTAAAAATAAAATTTATTCAATTAATATAATACAATTGTTTTCTATTATAAATATTTTTTAACCAATTCATTTAAACCATCTAATTTTAAAGGTTTAACAATGAAATCATCCATACCCATTGATATACAATAATCTTTACTTGCATGAATATAAGTTGCAGATAAACCAACAATGTTTGATCTTGTTTTATAATTATTTAATTCTTCGTGAGATCTAATTGCTTTAGTTGTTTGAATACCATCTTGTACTGGCATATTTAAATCCATTAATACTAATTCGTAATTACCTTTCTTTTGCATTTCATAACCCTCTAATCCATTACTTGCAGTATCACAATCGTAACCTAATTTCTTTAATTGTAATTTAACCACTTTTCTATTAACAGCATTATCATCAACCAATAATATTCTTGGTTTATTTTTACCACTAACAATACCTTCAAATATTATTGAACTACCATTACTTAAATTACAATCATTACCAATAAAATCATTTACACAACCACCACTATTTTCAAGATTATTTCTTTTAACTTCTTCCATACTTTTACTTCTAGTTTCTTTAATTGTAATTGTTTCTGTTTTTGTAACTGTAATGGTTTTATCTCCAGTTAAATTTTCAAATGATTGACTTGATAAATTATTTGGTATAATTGTTGGTGGACTATTATTTGAACTATCACTAATTAAATCAACACTTGATGAAATTTTTAAATTTTCTTTATCAATATCAATTTCTTCAATAAAGCTTGGATCTTCATCTTCTTCACCACTACTATTTGTATCAGAATATAATTTTAATTTTGGTGATGAACTATCAATATTTAAATCAATTCTCATTGGAGAGATATTGAAATCATACTTTTCTCGTTCTTTTTTTGGAGTTTTTCTTTTTTCTAACAACTCTGCACTACAACCAGATGACAATATATCCAATGATGACGATTTCTTTAATGAACGTTGTTTTTGTTTTAAAATGTTATCTCTTGATAAATTTGAAATTTTAACTAAATTTGTCGATGAAATTGGTTTCTTTATAATTAAATATTCTCTGTTTGGTGGAAGGAATTTGAAATTTACATTATTTATACCAAGTGCTACCACTATCTTCTTTTTATAAAATGACAATAAATCTTTTGCATATTTCGTATACGATTGAAAATTATCCATGAATCTATGAAATACAATAATTGAAATTAAATTTGGATCAAAAAATGGTTTAATATCTGAACTAATATCTTTATAATCAATATTATATAATGGAATTGGTGAATTGATATTATCACTACTACAAATAGAATTTTGATTATTATTGATAAAATTGAAAAATTCTTTAACATTTGGTTCTTTTAAAATGATAATTTTACCACCATATATACTAGACATTTTTTTAACCATTAATTCATTTGTAACATCATAATTATCAATTACAATACATGTTTTCTCTTCAGAAAATGTTTTATCTGGGAATATATCAGCCATTGTATTTGTACCAACTTCTTGAAAATCCAAATAAACTGCAAACACTGAACCAACACCAGCTTTACTTTCTTCCAATAAAACATCACCACCCATTAATTTTGCAAGTTTTGAAGATATTGCAAGACCCAATCCAGATCCACCATACTTTCTAGTAGTAGATGCATCAATTTGATGGAATGGTTCAAATAAATGATTACGGTCTGCTTCATCAATACCAATACCACTATCTTGGATACTAATTTTTATTTTACAACGATTTTGATAACGTGATAACACAGATACTCTGAAAATGATATATCCTTTTTCAGTGTATTTAACAGCATTTGTGCCCATATTTAATAAAATTTGTACCAATCTATTTGGATCACCAACAACTCTATGTGGTATATCAGGATTGATTAATGTTACAATTTCAATTGGTTTGTTTGTAATTGATACTGCAATAGTTTTTGCAATACCCTCAATACAACCAATTAAATCAAATTCAATCATTTCCATTTGTAATTTTGATGCTTCAATTTTACTAAAATCCAATATATCGCTTGTAATTGATAGCAATAATTCACCGGAACCAAATATAGTTTCAGCAATATCTTGTTGTTCAGCAGATAATGGTACAGTTTTCAATAACATTTCGGCCATAATGATTACACCATTTAGCGGAGTTCTAATTTCATGTGATATAGTTGCAAGAAATTGACTCTTTACTTTAATTGCAATTAATGCTTGATCTCTAGCTTCCATTAATTCTTGATTTCTTTTCATTTCCAATAATGATTTCTTTTGTAATTCAATGTTCATCTCTTTCAATTTAATTTGGTCGGTAATATCACGTAAAATGATCATTATACCAATTGATGCTGAAGAATTGTCACAAATTTCTTTTACAAATACTTCAACTGGATATTGTTCACCTGTTTTCTTGTGTATTGTAGTTTCAAACATAATGCTTTTAGATTGAGTTACATTTGCAATTGCATTTGAAATTTCACCAGTATTTGATTCAGCAGATTTAATATTTTCACCGATTTCCAAATCTAATAAACGATAATAAAATGCACCAATTTGTCTAACTATTGTTCCATCTTTACCAACCAGACAACTACATGAAGGTGATTGATCTAATAATGTTTTTGCCAATATTAATTCTTCAGATACTTTTTTCTTTTCAAATTCTACACTTGTTCTATTTGTAATGAATGTAAGAATATTGGTATCCAATATATTTGGATTTAAACTTTGATCACCAAACAATATAATATCACCAATATAATTTTCTTTTGAATCTCTTAAAGGTATTTCCATATAACTTTTTAAATTTAATTTTTCAATTACATATTCATTTAAAAATACTTCTTTAATGTTATCATAGTATGTAATATTTGAACTAATCTTTTTTAATTGGTATGGAAAGTTTTCCAAGTCATGACTTGCAGAGCAAAATGATAGTGTATCATATATTCCATTTTTATTTAAAATACTAACACCTGCATACTAATTTTAAAATTGTAAGTATTTATAATATTAAATTTAAATACAGTAGATACATACTTTTGAATTAAAAACTTTACACATCAATTTTGATAATTTTGAAAAGAATAACGCAGATGACGAATAAACTGAACTGATATCCATAAATATTTGAATTAAATTTTCATTAAATATTCTTGCTACTTTATATGTAACTTGTAAAATGTTAAACCTATATTTAACAAAGAAATTAAATTAAATTAGTATATTTAATTTATACAATAATACTATCATAATGAATATTATTAATTTACTTTAAAATTAAATTACTATCAAATTCTTTGATATCACCATAACTAAATGGATATAATTGAATTTCACCATAAAGGTTATCTTGAGTACTTAATGGTATTCTTAATGTATTGTTATCAATGAATTTATCTGATTTGTTTTCTGTTAATTTACCACTATCATAAATATAATTGAAATCACTTGTAAAAGTTGAATTTTTATATTCACTTAATACCAAACAATTGTTTGTTCCATTGAACACTTGAGATATAACAATTCTTTCTACCTTTGGAAAATTCTTTAGAAAACTTTGCATTGAATTTTCAAATAGTTGTTCGTGATTCATTGAAAACATATTGAATGTATTATCATTAATGTATGAATCTTTATGATTTAATGTTGTTTGTACATTGGCTGATATTTTTGGCAATTCATTAATTAATGAATTATTATTTTTTAAATTTATAGTTTCTGAACTTAATGAATTTGGTAAAGATTGTGATTGTCCAATTGTGGATAATGGTGTTGATGAAATTATAATATTATTACTTTCGGGGTTGTTAGTTGATGATATTGTTGGTGAATCCATACTACTTTCACTATTTGAACTACCTAAACTTTCTTCATATGGATGATAACTTGTTAAACTACCAATATATTCATCACCAATACATTTACATTGACCACTACTACTCCCATTATTATAATCTGAATTTTGAAAAAAGTTATTTATAATATTATTATAAACCTTATGATTTTTGTTTTTAAATTTCTTTTGAATTGGTGAATTACTATCATCCAATTCCATTTTAACTTCTGTTGGTGTTTGTTTACTAACAATTGTAGGGGTAGTAGGACTACTACTATATGAATTATTTAAAGGATTTAAAATTATAGGTGGAGAAGTTGGTGAATCTGTCATTTTTTGAAAAAATCCTTCAATTGTTTTTAAATAATTATTTCTTTTTGGAGAGATATCTTTTTCATATGGTGATACATTTGTTTTTGTATTATTATTATTATTATTATTATTGTTGTTGTTATTAGTGTTATTGTTATTGTTATTACTATTATTACTAGTTGTACCATTATTAACAGATGTTATTTTTTTATTTATTGGGTGTGTTATTAATTCTATATTTTTATTTTTGGTATTGTTATCAGATATTGAACTTTCATTTTTTTTATTATATTTATCATCTTTATGAAAATAAGAATTATTATCTCTATCCATTATAATTTTTTAAAATTTAATGTGATATGACGCGTTTATATTATATTATTTTTATTAAAAATTACTTTATTACTATAAAAACTACATTGAGTAATTAATTTTAATTAATTTCTTTTTTTTTTTATTTTTTATGTTTTTAAAAATTGAAAAAATTCAATTTACTTACTTGAATTTGATACTGTTTATTGTACTAAACAGTTAGTATGGTGGTTTAGTTTATGAGAGTATTATATCAAATTTCAAAAAAAATAATAGAAATCGAAAGATTAAAACTAATTTTGGAAATTTTTAAAAAAAATAAAACTTTAAAAAAATAAAATTAATTACTTGAAAAAAAAATTAAAATAAATTAAAATTAAATAAAAAATCTTTTTGAATTCATGAATTCATGAATAAAGAAGACACATGTTTATATAAAAAAATAAATATATTAGATTGTATATACTATGTTTGTAGTGGTCGATTTTATTAACTTTTTTTTTTTTAGTTTGTTTTTTTTTTAAATTTATATATATATTATTTTACATTTCAATTAATTTAATATTTCGCTTTGATAATTTTCTGGTACTGGCATTTCTTCATTATTACCATTATTATCAATATGTTTGATATCATTATTATTTATACTACTATTTGGAATTTTCTTTTTTTCTTCTTTTTCTTTTTTATTTTTTTTTCTATCTCTAATTAAATAAAAAACACAAATTCCAATTAACACAAGTTGTTGTAAACCTGTTGCTAAATATGGTACCCAAGTTGACCAATTTTGACTTGATGCAATTTGAAAATACATAACTAAAAATGATCCTGGTGCTTGAATACAAACTGATACTAAACTAAGACTTCCAATTTCCTATTAATAAATGTGTGTGTGTATTTGTATATATTAGTATATACTGTATATATATTATAGTATGTATGTAAAATAATTTGAGTTTATAAATACATTTGAAATAATTGTTGTATAAATTTGTGGTATCCATTGAAAGAATACTAAAATTAATGCAAATATACCACATCCAAATGCATAACCATGTAATGCTTTAGATTCTGAACCATATCTATAAACTATACCAACACCAATTATAAATAATAAAATTGATAAAGCAATTGAACCCCAAAAGAATGGTTGTGAATACCAATCCATTTTAACTATAAATTCTTCAACTCTATTTCTTGGTACAACTTTTAATAATGGTCTTTCAACTATTGAAGGTGAATTTCTACCACTACTAACTGTACTACTTGAAGTACTATCATTATTATTTTCAATTCCATTAACATTGATATTATTACTACTGTTGATATTATTATTATTATTATTATTATTATTATTACTATTATATTCAATTATACCATCTGTATTTAAAATTACTGAAATATTTTCTGAATCTTCATTTTTATTATTAATAATTCTATTTCCATTATTATTATTATTACTTTCAATATCGTTATTATTATTATTATTTAAATTACTATTATTTAATGTACTTGAATTATTATAATTTACAATTGTTGAACCTTCTGGAGCTATTTTTGAAATTTCCCCACTATTTAATCTATCACTAATGTTTGTTGATAATTTTGGTCTATAAATTACATATAAAATAAATATAATTAATGTACATAGAAAAGGTGGTCCAAGTTGAACAACTGGTAATAAATTTCTAAAAAGTGTCCATGAATTCTGTATTATATTTCCAGAAAAAAATAATTGTATTAATATACTTGAGATAGGTAATAATACTAATTAATTATATCAAAAAATACATACCAACCATGTGCATTCAAACATGAACCAATTTAAAAATAATACATTCACGAATGTACCCATACAATTAACATAATTTAACCAACACATAATTACTGATAAACCATCCACATTCTTTCTAAATATCATTACTATAATCTATAATTTATAATATAAGTATGTTTGTATTAATTATTAATTTTTTTTTTTTTCTATTATTATTTATTTTAAAAATGGATACTTACTTGTGGCAAAAATGAAATAATGATACCAATTGATAATAAGAAACCTAAAACTACATCTGAAGTTTGAAATTCAGTGTCACATGTATAATCCGCAGTACCCATTTTTTATTGTATAAAAATATATATATTTTGTTATTGGTATACAACTCTACTCGGATTAATTATAATCGAGTGGTGTGTTAGTTTTTTTATTATTGTAATTGTTATAATGTTTAACGCACAGTTTTGAAATTTCTTTTTGATTTTTTTATAGTATCAGTTGGTAACAAAAACATTAAAAAAAAATTTAAAAAAAAAATTATTTTAGAAAATAAAAATAAAAAAAATAAAAAAGATATTTTTTTTCGATCAAAGTTGAAAAAAAATATAAGGTGGGTGTTGTTTGTACATGTCATGTAATTTTCACACAAAACTTATATTGGCTATAAAAAGAAATATCAAGTATACCTATACATATGAGATAAATCAAAACAATAAAAAAAATTGTGTGTGTGTATTTAAACAATAAAAAAAGTGTGTGTATGAAAACAATTTTTTTTACAATAACCCCACACAATATAAAAAATTAAAATTATTTTACAATAAAGATCGAGAAATTTGGGAAAAAAGTTAATATGAAAAAATTTATTTTTTATTTTTTATAATTGGCAAGAAGGTTTTTTTTTTATTTTTTTTAATTTTTTTGTACAATGCAATGATAAAAAAGATATTTATATAGATAATAATTATTATTATTATTAGGTTATGTGTATATATGTGTGAAATTTACAAGTGAATTATCTATTATTTTTCTCGAGAAGAATATCTTTTTTCTTTTTTTAGTTTGTTTGTTATTGTTGTTTGTTATTATTTTCAACCATATCTTTACAAATACTATAAACAGCGAATGAAATTGCAACAGTGGGTACTACTTTAAAGTATGCAGGAATAATACCATTGTAAAATGCGGATACACCTTCAAATTTTAATATTTTTCTAGCAGCATCGATACCATTTTTATAGAGTAGTTTATTACCACCACCACCAATACCATCAATCATCATTCTTCTTCTTAATACATCCAATGGATAACAAACTGTCATTGTAACAGCACCACTTAATGCACCACATACAAAATCACATACCATATTCACTCCTTTTTTCAATTCATTATCATCCTCTAATAATGATGACATTGATGGTTGAGGTTGTTGTTGTTGTGATTCAATTGTATGACATTGTTTATTATTGTTGGTTACTGATGACATGTTGTTGTTGTTGTTGTTGTTTTTAGTTTGATGTTCAATTATTGTTTTTTTAGCAATCATTTTAAAACCTTCATAAGAAGCAAAACTAAGACTCACCCATGGAACAATAGAGAATATACTTGTACCTAATCCTTTGTATAATCCTCTAATACCTTCTTCTCTATGAATTTTAATAAAACCATGAGTTATACCATTGTATCTTTGTGCAGCATATTCATTTCCACTCATTGATCCTTGAAGTGATAAACGAATTCTAACAACATCCAATGGATATGTTAGAAATGTAGATGTCAATCCAGCCATTGCACCAGATGCCATTGTTAATGGTACTGAATGTTCAATTGATACACTACCATCATGTGATTTAAGTAATTTCTTTTTACAAAATTCATATGTTAAAAAACGAATACCAGAATTTGGTGAAACTTTTACAACGTTTGCCAAATTACCTTTCCAAATTGATTTAATACCTTCTCTTTTAACCATTTCTTTCAATGCAGGTATACATCCAACATAGGCTGCAGAAGCACCACCATTTCCAAGGCACATACCTTGAACTTGTTGTATAATTGTTAATCTTTCAAAACCAGCAGTAACAGATCTTGAAATCGCACCGGCTAATGAGCCACTAATTAGGTAATTTACATTTTTTTTAGTTTCTTTTGAAATTAATTTTTTAGTTGATTTAGTGGAACAAACTTTTGAATTTGTTGTATTATTATTATTAATATTATTATTATCAGTAGTTGTTGTTATTGTATTATTATTATTTATTAATGAAAATTTATTATTTTTAATTAATTATTCTTTATTTACATTTTGGATGTTTAGTGTATTATTTACATTGTTATTTAATTGGTTGATTAATGAATTTGTTATATTGTTACCATTTTTTAAATTTTTATAATTATTTAAAGTATGTGATTGTATTTGTGGGAATTGAAGGTTTTGATTACTATTATTATTATTATTATGTGTTGTTATTGATATTGTAGATTCTTTTACAAAGTTCTTTTTAAAATCTGAACTACTATTCATTTATATTTTGTTTTTTTATTTACAAAAAAAAAAAGTGAAAAAAAAAGTGATAATTATTTATTGTTGTGTTGGTTTATTAATTATTATATATGTATTTGTGTGAGAGTATATATTTTAAATTATTAGTGAGGGTTGTTAATGTGTGAAATATATAGATAACGAATGTGATTAAAAGTTTATTATACTATTATTGTGTGTGTGTATTGTGACAATTTTTTGATTTATTATAAATGATATTGATTTTTTTATTATTTTTTTTTTAAAGGGGTTTTATATTTTTGAGAAATTAAATAAAATTAAATTCGAATTTAAAATTAAATTAATATTTTTATTTATATTTGAAAATAAAACATATTTTATATTTTTTTACTTTTTTTTTTTTTTTTTTTCACTGTTTTCAAAATAATTTTTATTTATTTGAATTTTTATTTAATTAAAAATGACCAGAGAGATATTTTAATTTTGTGTGTATGTGTAGAATGTGTGGGAGTGCGCGAATGTGAATGACTGTGTATATGAGTGGATTTCTTTTTTTCTCTCCCCTCTATGAGAATATAAAAATTTATAAGTGAGTGTGTGTGTATGTTTACTTGTATCTGGTAAAGGTAATTTAAATTAATATAAAATTAATAAGATTTGATTTTTTATTATTGAATTTTTATTATTTTTTAAAATAATTAATAAAAAAAGCAAAAATAAAAAAAATAAAATAGTATTGGGTAAGGAGTGAGAGAAAAGTATTATAGGAGTATACTATAATTATATAATGTTGAATGGTTATTATGAGGAAAATATATTATAAATGGGTTTTTTTACTGTTTTTGGTTTGTGAGCATTATAATGGTTATCCTTTCAATATGATTTATAAAATTAGACTTTATTATTTTAATTTTTACCTTTTATGGTATATGTTGCTTTTTTTGTGTTTTTTTTTTTATGTTTTTTTTTTTTTTTTTTAAATTTGGTTTTTTGGTTTTTTTTTTTTTTTAAAATTTTATAAATTTTTTTTTATTAAAATTTTTTTTTTTTTTTTTTTTTTTTTTTTTTTTTTTTTTTTTTTTTTTTTTTTTTTTATATTTGCTTTTTTCCTTTTCAGGTCTTTTTATCATATGATAAATAGATTTTTATTGCAATGTTTTTTTTATTTGTAATTAACAAATCCTATTATCATTATTATTGAATCTATTATAATTTAAAAACTATATTATATGATTATTGTTTTTAAAATTTATTTTTTTAAATGATATAGTTTTTTATGTTCAACAACAATTTTTAATAAATTTACCAAAAAAAAAAAAAAAAAAAAAAAAAAAAATTTTTAATTTTGAAACATAAAATTTAATTAAAAAAAAAAAAAAAAAAAAAAAAAAAAAAAAAAAAAAAAAATAAAAAAA
>JACAFY010019357.1:0-12498 GCA_015252635.1 Dictyostelium capitatum | reverse complement strand
AAAATATATTTTTTTTATTATTATTAATTTAAAAATAAAAAAATTAATAAATAAAAAAAAAAAAAATAAACAACCCCAAAAAAAAAAAAAAAAAAAAAAAAAAAAAAAAAAAATAAAAAAACACCACAATTATAAAATATTCATAGTTTACACATTGCATAAAAGTAAAAAATAAATATTTATTTTAAATTAAATTTGAAATTATTGGTGTATAATTTTTTAAAACATTTTTTTTTTAAAATTTTAATTTTTAAAAATATATATTACACTAAAAGGTAACAAATAAATAAATAATGACAGAAGTTGATTCACATGGTAGTATGTATAAAGCAAATAGTTTAAAATATCATAGTTTTAATTAAATAAATAAATAATAACTAATTGAGATATACATTAATTAATATTAAAATTTGTTTTTTAGAACAAAAGAAAAAACATGGTAGATTTTTTCAAAAAGTATTAGATAAAACAAGAGGAAAGAATGAAGCAGAGAAAAGTCATATGGAAATATCAGGTCCAACTGATTTTAAACATGAAAGTCATATTGGTTGGGATCCAGAAAATGGATTTGATATTAAAAACATTCCACAAGAATGGAAAGAATTATTTCAAGCAGCTGGTATAAAGAAAAAAGATTTAAAAAACCCAGAAACAGTTTCATTTATTTATAGTGTAATTGGGCAAAATATAAATGAACAACAAATGAATAAAGCAGCTGGTGCAGGTGGTACAATTTCATCATCAAATAATGTAATACCACAACAACAAGTTAGATCAAGAGCTCCTCCACCACCACCACCTGGTCAACAACAACAAATGGGTACACAAAGAATACCACCACCTAAACCAGGTACTGAAATTAGACAATTACCAAAACAATTACCACCTCAACCTGGAATGAGTGGAGGTAAACAAATTCCACAACAACAACAATTAAATAGAAAAGTACCAGCTACAATAAATGGTAAACCAATCCCAATTCATCAAAATTTCATGAAACCTGAAAATGAACAACCAACTAATCCAAATGAACTTTTAATTCATCAAGAATATAAATCACAATATAAATTAGATGAACCATTACAACCAACTCAAAAACGTCAATCACCACCAATTACTACTATAGAACAACAGCAAATGCAACCAACTATAAGTAGTAATGAAAAAGGTGTACAATCTTATGTTTATAACCCAACACCTCAACAATCACAACAATATACATATCAAGCAGGTGCACCAGTTCAAAAACAAACTACAATTCAATCACCAATTAAAAGACAACAACCAACTCCACCACTTCAACGACAACAACCTACTCCACCACTTCAAAGAACTGGAAGACCAACTCCACCATTACCAAGACAGCAACAACAACAAGTTAAATCACCAATGAACAGAGCACCACCACCACCAATCCCAACTTCAAAAAGACCTGGTCAACAACAACAAACAACACAAGTTCAATCACCAAAACAACCAATTCAACCACCAATTATTCAAAGAACATTACCACCACAAAATGTAGCTCAACAACAACCAACATTAATTAATAAAATTGAACAAGAAGAACAATTACAACAAAGTGGTGATATTAATGTACCTCCACCACCACCAATGCCAGAAAGTTTAGCAAATATTCAAATTGAAAAAGCAGATATAAATTCACCATTACCACCTCCTCCACAACCTATATCTTCAACACAAATTGCACCACCAATTTCAATTGAAAACGAAAATGATAATATTAAACAATTTTCAGCACCACCTCCACCTCCACCAGTTTCAACTAAACCAAAATCATCTATACCTCCTGCAATTCAATCAGATAGTAGTCGTACAAATTTAATGGATAGTATAAGGGGATTTGGTGGTACAAATTCACATAATTTAAAAAAGGTAGATCCAAATGAACCATTACCAGATTTAAAAGAATTACAATTGGGTGAATCAGGTAGTCGTTCACTTGTAGATACTCTTGCCGCTGCAATGGCACAAAGAAGAGGTAATCTTGGTGAAGTTGATAGCGATGATGATGATGAAAATGATTCAGATTGGGAAAATTAAACAATAAACCATATTATAGTATTTATATAAATTTTTACAGATTGTTGTTGTTTATTATTGTTATTTATCTATTCTTTTACTTTATGGAATTATAACTTTTTCTGGTACAATTTCTGCTAAAAATTCTAATTTCTCTATATCTTTAATTGTTAAAGCTAAATCTTTATATGATAAAATCTTTCTCTTTTCACCAGTTGTAGTTTTATATGCTTCTTTAACTAAATAATCTAAAAATAATTCCTACGGGATAGAAGAAACAATATAATTAATACACAACACATAATATATCTTTATAATTGTATAATTCTACCTACAGTTGATTTTGTTACCAACATTAATGCATCTGAAGAAATCAATTTAACATCTTTATCACTTTTCATAATTCTTTTAATTCTTGCAACTGGTAATTGTGTATCTTGTTGTGATCTTGGTCTTCTTGTACCTGTTTTTGATCCACCTACTGCTTTCTTTTTACTACCATCACCACTACCTGCACTTTTTGATGTTGTACCATCTTCATCTTCATGTTCTTCCTCTTCCTCTTCTTCGTGTTCTTCTTCTTCTTCATGTTCATCTTCTTCCTCTTCTTCTTCATGTTTAATATCTTCTGTATCTTTCATATCTTCATCTTTAACCATGATTCTTTATATATGTATATGTGTTGTATATGTATAATTTATTTGTTTTGCGCGCAAAAATATTAAAAAAAATGAAAATAATTAAAAAAATAAAGTAAAAATCAAAAAAAAATAATAATTTAAAAAATTAATTTTATTTATATATACATTATAAATTGAATGAAAAAAACATGAGGCAAATAGACAGATATTTAATGAGAATGAATGAATTAATGGAGTAAAAAGGAGAGGAAAGGGGACAATGTTGTTGTTTTTAAAAATCTTCATCTAAAACTAAAGTTCTTGATTGTGAAACACCTTGTTGTTTATCATTTTGAATTGCGACACCAGTTTTAGCGTATTCAGCTACTTTACCTTCAAAGAAATTTGATTTTCTATCGAGTGAAATCATTTCCATCCAATCAAATGGATTTGATGCATTGAATATCTTTTTATAACCAAGTGTAACCACTAAACGATCAGCACAAAATTCAATGTATTGAGACATTGAACGTGAATTCATACCAATTAAATCAACTGGAAGTGAATCACAAATAAATTCTTTTTCACAGGCAACGGCATCCTTTATCAATTCGAAGATTGTTTTCTCTGAAAGTTTATTAACCAATTTGGTGTATAATAAACATGCAAAATTACAATGAAGACCTTCATCACGTGAAATCAATTCATTTGAAAATGTTAAACCTGGCATGAGACCACGCTTTTTCAACCAAAATATTGAACAAAAACTACCTGAAAAAAATATACCTTCTACTGCTGCAAATGCTACTAAACGTTCTGCAAATGAATTTGAATCATTTATCCATTTTAATGCCCAATCTGCTTTCTTTCTAATACATGGTACTGTATCAATTGCATTAAATAAATTTGATTTAACAATTGGGTCTTTAATATATGTTTCAATTAAAAGACTGTATTGCAAAATTTGGAGATTTGTTAGTAAATGGTAATAATAATAACAATAATTATCATCATCATCATTAGCAAAAGCTCAACATACCTATATGTTTCGGAATGAATATTTTCAATTGCAATTTGGAAACCATAGAAACATCTTGCTTCAGGTATTTGAACTTCAGACATAAATTTAGTAGCTAAATTTTCATTTACAATACCATCAGATTCTGAAAAAAATGCTAAAACATTTGAAATGAAAAAACGTTCATTATCATTTAATTTGTTATTCCAATCATTTGTATCAAATCCAAGATCCTATATAATGAGAAGTAGTAATAGTTTTATATATGTGTGTAAGTATATATATATATATATACACACACACTATCTACGTATATACTATTAAATAATGTAAAAATGATACAAACAATTTCTTCTGTTGTCCAAATTGATGCCATTGCTTGTTTGTACATCTTCCAAATATCAGGATATTTAATTGGAAATAGAACAAATCTATCCTTGTTTTCTCTTAAAAGTGGTTCTATAAATGGTTGTTGCATTTTATTATATATGTAAATAATAACTACTATAGATATATAAATATAAATATTACAAGATTATTATTAATGTTGTTGTTGGTAAATGAATTGAAAAAAAAAAAATTAAAAAAAAATTTAAATTTTTTTTTTTTTAAAAAAGAGCGCGGCAAAATTCGCTAATTCGCATTAATTTTAATTAAAAAAAAGAACAACACACCCACACACACATACACACATTCACACTAATAATTCTATTTTCTTTTTTTCTATATTTATAATTTGTAGAAATAATTATTTGATTTTTAAATTTATATAAATTCCCGAATTAATATAAACACAAACTTATAATTCCCGAATATATAAGTTTACACAACTAAAACCTGTTAATAAAAATATATTTATTACTTTTTTATTTTCAAAGTAACACAGCTGGGCGAACTTACATGATACAAAATTATTTATTTTTGTGTTAAAAATAATTTTTGGTTACACTGTGTCATATGAGAAAAAAAAAAATCCAAATCAACTCCGAAGGATAATAGTACATAAACATTGGAATTTTCATAGTAATTTCATGAATATGACTTTCACGAATTAATTAATTATTATAAAGATTACACGAAAATAAAATATCATACAACGAAATAGGGTTCGGGATTAAAAATTATTGATTCTTATAGCGTTATTTTCCGACCAAAAATTTATATTATTTTTAATTAAGTTTTTTGAAGATAAATTCCAGAGTAGCGAAATTTTTTTTTTTTTAATTTTTTTTTTTATTAAAATTTTTTTTTTTTTTTTTTTTAATCATTAGTAATATAATATTATAACATCATAATAATGTCAAACGTTGAATTTAGTAAAGTAATTGATAATCTTTCAAGAGCAGCAAATGAAAGTAGAGGTCTTTCAATGGATGCAGTTGCAAAAGCAGCATCTGGTCATTTAGGTTTACCTTTAGGTTCAGCTGAAATTGGAGCTGTATTATTTGGTCATTCATTAATTTATAATCCAAAAGATGTATGTGTGTGCGATACTATATTATATATTATATTATATATTTATATTAATATTCTTTCGTGTTCGTTCTATACAGACTAAATGGTTAAATAGAGATTATTTTGTATTATCAGCAGGACATGGTTCAATGTTTTTATATTCATGGTTACATTTATCAGGATATGATATTTCACTTGAAGATGTTAAAAACTTTAGACAATTTCAATCAAAAACACCAGGACATCCAGAATTCCATGACACACCAGGTGTTGAAGCAACAACCGGTCCATTAGGTCAAGGTATTGCAAATGCTGTTGGTATTGCATCAGCATGTAAAATGGCAGCAGGTAAATTCAATACTGAACAACATCAAATTTTCAATCAAAAAGTTGTTGTATTGGTTGGTGATGGTTGTCTTCAAGAAGGTATTTCACAAGAAGCAATTTCATTTGCAGGTCACCATCGTTTAGATAATTTAATTGTATTTTATGATTCAAATGATGTTACATTGGATGCAATGGCAATTGAAACTCAATCTGAAGATGCTGTTAAAAGATTTGAATCTGTAGGTTTCGAAGTACAATTAGTATTGGAAGGTAATAATCTTGCATCCATTTCAAATGCTTATGCCAGTGCTAGAAATTCAAAATCTGGTAAACCACAAATTATCATTTGTAAAACTACTATTGCCAAAGGTATTCCAGAAGTTGCTGGTACCAATAAAGGTCATGGTGAAGCTGGTGTTAAATTTATTGATTCCGCTCGTAAAAATCTTGGTCTCCCAGAAGAGAAATTCTTTGTTTCTCAATCAACCAGAGACTACTTTGCTAGTCACACACAACAATTGGATGCAATCTATCAAGAATGGAAATCACTTTATGCACAATGGAAACAAACAAATCCAAAATTAGCTGCCTTACTCGAAAGTGCAACAAACAATGTTTCACCAATTGACATTATGAAAGAAATTCCAGAATTCCCAGTTGAAACTTCAATTGCAACACGTAAAGCAGGATCAGATGTATTACAACCAATTTCTCAATATCTTCCACTCTCTGTAAGTGGTAGTGCAGATTTACATGGTTCAACATTGAATTACATTAAAGAAGGTAGAGACTTCACTCCAGCATGTCCAACTGGTAGAAACATTAAATTTGGTATTCGTGAACATGCTATGGGTGCTATGATGAATGGTATTGCCTATCATGGATTATTCAAAGTATCTGGTGCTACATTTTTAGTATTCTCAGATTATCTTCGTCCATCCATTCGTTTAGCATCACTTTCACATTTACCAGTTGTTTACATTTTCACTCATGATTCCATTGGTGTAGGTGAAGATGGTCCAACTCATCAACCAGTAGAAACTGTTTCTGGTTTACGTATGATTCCAAATTTAGATGTTATTCGTCCAGCAGATCCAGAAGAAACTGCTGCTGCATTCTCATTAGCATTCTCTCGTCCAGATGGTCCAACTTTACTCTCATTAACTCGTCAAAACGTTGCATTCCTTCCAGGTGATGCTCAATCAAAAAGACAAGGTACTCTTCGTGGTGCTTACATTGTTGTTAAAGAAACTGAACCATTAACTCATATCTTTATGGCAACTGGTTCCGAAGTTCAACATGCTGTCGCAGCTGCTAAACAATTGGGTGGTGGTATTCGTGTTGTTTCAATGCCATGCACTGAATTGTTCGATCGTCAATCATCCGAATATAAACAAGAAGTTTTACCATTATCTTGTCGTAATAGAGTTGCAATGGAAGCTGGTGTAACTTCATTCTGGTGGAAATATGTTGGTCTTGATGGTAAAGTAATTGGTATTGATCGTTTCGGTATGTCAGCCCCAGGTGCAACCGTTATGAAACAATTAAATATGACACCAGATGCTTTCATTAATGCTGTCAAAAACAATTAAACTAATAATAAAGGTGTATAAAAAAAAAAAAAATTTAAATTAAATTAATAATTATATATTAATCATCGTTAATTTGAAAATGAATGGATTTTCTAATTTTTTAAAATTTTTTTCAAACTCGTTTCCCAATTTTTTTTGTTTTTTTTTATAATTTTCTCAATCATACATACGACCATCGATTAATATGCTATTTAAAAGATTATATACAAGTGGTGTTTCAGTTATTAATAAAATGAATAAAAATAAGGTTATAATTATATCAGGTGGCACAGGGGTTGGTAAAAGTGATTTATCAATTCGTGTTGCAAAAGAATTAAATGGTGAAATCGTTGGAGCAGATTCAGTTCAAATTTATAAACATTTAACAATTGGTAGTAATAAAGTTACAGAAGTTGAAAAACAAGGTATACCACATCATTTAATTGATTTAATTGAATTAAATGATCGTAATTTTTGTGCATATGATTATTACACTCTAGTTAAACAAGTATTACAAGATATAGTATCACGTGGTAAAACACCAATAATAGTTGGTGGTAGTGGTTTCTATTTAGATACAATATTAAAAGGTGCAAGAGTTGATTTATCAAATGATCAAGAAAGAGATGAAATTAAATTATTATTAAATAAAATGAAATCTGATGATAATTGGGATTATTAGTAAGTTTTCAAATTTAATATTATATGTAATATATATTGTTATATATACACACACTAATACTAAAGTTTTCTTTTTCATACAGTTTTAATCAATTAAAAGAACTTGATTTAGAATCATCAAATATTATACAAAGAAATGATTATACAAGGTTATCAAAAAGTTTTTATTTTAATAGTGTTAAAGGTATTAAATTTTCAAGTCAAAAAAATGATTATCAAGATTCAATTAAAGATACATATGATTATCGTATGTTTTATTTATCAATTGATAGACCATTAATGCATAAATTATTAAATCAACGTTGTGAAAATATGTTTATTCAAGGATTAATTCAAGAAGTATTTGATTTATTGGTTAATCATACAGATTTCAAAGATAGTAAAGTATCAGATTCAATTGGATATAGAGAAACAATTGAATTATTATTAAAACCAATTACATTTATTTCCGAGGATGACCATAAAGGTGAATTTAATGAAATTACAAAACAAGATGCATTAAATACAATTTTAAATTTACAAACATCAACTAGAAATTATTATAGAAGACAAGGATCATGGTTTAGAAAAGAATCACAATTTGAATGGTTAAATCCACATGATGAATCAACTGAAAAATATATTATAAACACTGTTAAAGATACAAATGAAAATTGGATAAAGAATAGAAATTTAGAAAAAGAAAACCAATTGAAAACATTATTGGTATCTAAAGATACAATTACAATATCAAGTTATAAACCGGCACAACAAATTGTAGATTATGTATATAAAGAATCAAATTTAAAAAGAAATATGTTATTTAAATTAAATCCAAATTTATTTAAAATAAATAGTAATGTTTAATAAATTAATAAACATGTTATTTACTTGATGATGATGATGAAGATGGTGATCTTTTTGCAATTGCATTTCTTTTTTTCCATGACTTCATTACTTCTGAATCATTTTGATTCATTGCAATTACACCAACTAATCTACAAATTGGTGCAAGGAGTATATCAAATAATGAATAATAGAATGGTGTTAAACCTGGTGATAATATTGCACACATTTTAGTAGCAATATCATATGCAATATGATAATCACCATTTTGTACACCTTGTATAATTGATTTTGCAACATCAATTGCAGCAACTGCTTTACCACCACCTGAAATTGCAACAGTTTCTTCTGGTTTTGTTAAATTTTCTTGTTTGTATCCAGGTGTATCTGTATCTGGTGGATAAACTACAGAGAAACCAATATTGTATGGTTTCAATTCACTACGTAATGTTTCTGCTAATCCTCTCAATGCAAATTTCGATGGACAATATGTAGTGTAACCAGGTACACCAACTAATCCACATGTTGATGATACAAATACAATGTGACCACCTTTACCACCATTACCAATCATTAATGGTACAACTTGTTTTGTTGCATACAATGAACCAAAGTAATCTAATTGCATTGTTTTTTCAAATATTTCTTCATCTTGTTCAATAAAGTATCCTGGAATTGCAAATCCTGCACAATTAACCAAACAATCTATATTACTTGTACCACTACTAGTATCCATATTTTTATTTACTATTAATTCAATTGTTTCTCTAACTTTAACTTTATCTGTAATATCACATGAATAAATTTCAATTTTTGATTTTAATGACTGAATGTTGTAATTGATAGATGCCATCATTAGTATATGATGTGTAGTAATAATTGATTAAATTATAATTAGTATATATGTAGGTAATTACACTAGTTTGTTTTAATAATGGTGTGTTTTTATTATATATATTTATTACCTCTGTTGGACAATCATCAATAACAGATCTTAATTTATCTAAACTTCTTGATACAACAGAAACACTTGCTACATTTTCTTTTAATAATAAATAAACTAACTCTTTACCAATACCACTTGATCCACCTATAACTACAACATGTTTATCCTTTAATTTAAATCCACTTTGTTTTTTGTATACAAAATGAATTATAACTGCCGCTAAAAATGAAAATAACATATAAACTATCATTTTATATGTGTATCGATTTTAAAAACTGTGAAATTAACTAAATTTTGATTTTTTATAAAATTTAATTTTTTTTTTTTTTTTTTTTTTTTTTAAAATTTTCATTGTTTTTTTTAAAATTAAGCGGAATAATTAAAAAACAGATACGAAAAAAACAATGAGCACAGAAAACAATAATAATAATCAATTAAATAATCAACAACAAACACAACAAACACAACAACAACAAAATGGTGATGTATTAATTGGTAATGTCGTTCAAAATTTATTAGAACAAATGGTATGTGAAATGTATTACTATAGTAAATAAAACCTCCATTATATACTAATTCTACATTTGCTAATTCAGCAATCTAGATTTGAAAAAGTATCAGAATCAATCTTATCTAGAAGTATGTAGTAAATAGAATGATAAGTTTTATTTTTGCAATACAACACCAATACTTATACACACATAAATTAAATAAACGTTAAATATATAACAGTTGACGAAATGGGACAAAGAATTGATGATTTAGATAGATCAATTTCAGATTTAATGCTTCAAGCTCAACAACAAAAACATATTCAACAAGCTGCACAACAACAAGCAGCAGCACAACAACCAACTACAAACAATCAACAACCAACTACAACCCAAAATACAGAGAATCAATCAAATTAATTCAAAAATTATGGAAAAAAAGAAAAAGAAAAGGACAGAAATAGTTATGGATATAGAGTAATATAGTAAAATTGTAAATTGTAAAATAAAACACACGTACTTTGGATATAAAACATTTTTTTTTTGTTTATAAATATCAGATATTTATGTTGGTATCAAATAACACTAAATATTAATTTGTTTTAAATACATTTCACAACTCTATCAATTTATTCTACAAATATGTGGTAAAGAGTGATTTAGTTTATTGTTAATAGTACAATACTTATCACATATAAATTAATAGTGTTATTTGACGAAATGGGATAAGAATGATACAGTTTAAATGAAATTGAACAACTAAATTCAAAATATAATCATTTAAGCAAACAATTAGATTCAATTAGAAAATAAACGATGGTGGAGCAAACAAAGAAACTTGTAAAAAACAAGAAAGACAGTTTGTTTTTCTTTTACTTAACAAAATTTTAATATACTTTATTAACACATTTTCGTGTTCTTTATATGTGTGTTGATATGCTGAATAAATTGGTTCATTTTATTCGGAGCTGGGTAACTAATTGATGTTAATTAACCAATCAAAACAAATTGAATTTTGCAATTTTGTACCGAATTTGAAATTGGAGCTGTTGTAATTGTAGATGTTGATCATTTTGTAAGTGTTTAAATATTGCAATATACATATATCTTACTACTACCCAAGAACATATACCGTAAATAGATCATTCATAGATTCATCTGTATTTGGTAATGGTAAATAATAATAATTACTACTCGGACGTGCTAATTTTTCTGCATTTGATGTTCCATCTTTTAATTTAATAATGAAATCATGGTTAGGAGTTGATCTATAATTTGGTGATACCCTATGCGAAAAAAAAAAAATTTATGTAAAAAAATAAATAAAAATAAATAAATAAAAAAAGATAAACTTTTTGTAGATTCTTTGAAAAAAAAAAAAATTAATTTATTTATCACTTGTTTTTGTAAATGTATTGTGTTTTGATAATTGTTTGTTGTTTATGTTGTTTATCAAATTTAATGTTCAACATCGAATGAAATGACTAAAAAAGAATCAAATTCAATAATAGTTGATAAACCAGTATAATGAATATCTTGAATACCATACTTGTAAATACCGTGAGGTGAATTTTGAAAACCTTTGATTTTTTTATTCTCTAACCATTTTTCTTGTTCTTTATACATATGTTGATATGCTTTTGTATAAATTGCTAATAAATCGATTGAATTTGTTGGTACATTTGAATCTGGTTTTGTAACTTTAAGTATTGATTTCTTTAATTGATATTTACCAAATATACAATAAATATGATTAATTTGTTTACCAACACCATAAAAATTATTTAATGAATCTTTTAATTCAAATCTATCTTTAATGAAATCAACTTCTTTACCAATACCTTGATTTGATAATTTTTGATAATGTAATTGTTCACTTGGTGTTAATGGTAGTACATTTGGATTATTATTTTGTTTTTCATAATTTAATTTCATTTGATTTAATTGGTTTGCCAGTTGGTTCTTGAAATTGTAATAATCCTTTTCTTCATCTACTTTTGCTATTCCTGGTGAACCCCATTTTGGCACAATACCTTTATCTATTTTTTGAATTTTACCCCTTGAAATTATCTCTTTTTCCGATTGTGTTGCATTTTTTATATCAATTTTATTAATTTCAAACATTTAATATATTGTAGTTGTTGTCTTTATTTTATTTGTTATTTGTTATTTGTTGTTATTGTACTTTGTGTTTGTTTGTTTGTATTATTTTTAAAATTAAAATAATGAAATGAAACTTTTGACATTTCTTTACTATTTATACCATTTTTTTCGTTTTAATTGAATTAAAAATAAAATAAAAAATAATACGTTATATAAAAATGGATATCTTTGCTTCTATTTTAATATATTATTTTATTTTATTTATCTATTTTTTATCTTGCCATTTTAATTGAAATTTTTTTGAAAAATGAAATAATTTTTTTTTTTTTTTTTTTTTTTAAAAAAAAAAAAAAAAAAAAAAAAAAAAAAAATAAAAAAAAAAAATTTTAAAATTTTTATAAAAAAAAAAAATTTTTTT
>JACAFY010019346.1:0-12500 GCA_015252635.1 Dictyostelium capitatum | reverse complement strand
CTTTTACCATATATATTTTTTTCTTTATTATTAATTTATTATTTTTATTATTATCATCATTATTACATATTTTTATATTTATTAAACACACACATACACACACATACACACATACACACACACACACACATACACACATACACACACACACAATCACCATCACATCCATATAAACATGTTAAATATTAGACATTTAAATATTAAAAATCAAATATCATTATCAAAGATAATAATATCATCAAATCAACAACAATGTTTATTTAAACCAACGAGATTTTACTCTAAAAAGATTGTAGGTGGTAGTTATGAATACGATGAATATGAAGATTTAAATGCAAAAAGACCAGGTAAATTAATGGGACTGGATGAAGATAGATTTGATGGTGAATTTAAAGAGAGAAATAAAAAGATTGAAAAATCAAAACGTGTATTTAATCAAAAAAAGAAAAAGAAAGTATCAGCATTGGACGTATTTTTAGAAGAAACTCAAAATGAAGTACCACAAGTAGATTTGGTTGATGGTGATCAAATTCATATATTCCCACCTCCACCAAAAAGTCATCAACGTACTGGTGTACGTGGTATCGATGAAATTGATGATTTGGAAGAACAAGATGAAGATGAAATGACATCAACTGATGATCATGGTGAATTTAATGCTGCACAAGAATATGATTTCAGTGAAGATTATCATAAAGATTTCAATAAATTTTCAAGGGAATTTGATGAAGAAGATCAAGATTTCGATGAAGAAGATGAAACATTTGATAATGACCCAATTGATTTGGAAACTCAAGAACTATTTGAAAAAAGACAACACGAAGAAAGAATGGCAAGAAAATTAGAACAAGAAAGAGAAAGAAAAAGAAAACAATTTCTATTGGAAGCTGGTTTCAGTGAACAAGATGAAATTGTAAGAGCATCAAAACAAGATCTTGATGATGAAACAACTATTGATGAAGATGATTCAACTATTGGTGCTTCAGCTGCCGCTACAAAAGTCATTAAAAAGAAAAATGATAAACGTTCAACATACATTAAATATCAAATATTTTCAAAAGTTAAAACAGACATTCAAAGGTTATCACAAAGATTATATGATTGTGATCGTATTAGGGGTCAACGTACAACTTTCAATGATGATGTGTTGGAGGAAAAAGAAATTCAGGTTGTAGATGTTGATGGTACTAGACTAGGTGTAATGACTGGCCCAAAAGCTTACAGATTAGCATATGTAAAGAAATTAGATATTTTCCTTAGTTATAGTGGTAAAAATACCATTTATGGTAGATTGATTGCATTGGAGGATCACATTAAAATCTTGGAAAGAAAAGCCAAACAAGAATTAGAGAAAAAAGAAAATGTTGCTGTCAAATCAATGAAATCAGTATTGATATCATCAAATATCTCTGAAAATGATAGAGACACTAAATTTGCAAGTATAAAGAAATTCCTCATCAAAAGACATAGTGTTGAAGTTACAATTACATTTAAAGGTGAAGCAATTAAAGAAGAAGGTGAGGCAATATTCTCATTGTTAACACCAGAGCTTCATGGTATTGGCAGACTTCAAAGTCATTATGAAAAAGAAGGTGGTAAAATCATTAGTCGTTTCTATCAACCATTAACCATTAGAGATAGAGATGCTCACTTAAAAAGAACGGAAAGAGAAGAATTGGAAAGACAAAAAAAACAAAGAGAAAGATTAGAGAGAGAAGAAATTGATCGTCTTGAAGAGTTGGGTCAAGAAGTTGATCCTGTAAAAGTTGCTGCAACAGTAGCTGGCACCATCAAAAAATTACAAATTCAACAAGAATTGGCACAAGAAAATATTTATGGTGATTTTGATTTCGAAAAAGAAGATCGTGAAAAAGAAAGAAAAAGAAAAGAAAGAGAAGAAAAATTAAAATTGGAACCAGTTGAAGGTGAAGGTTTAACAAATAAACAAATTAAACAAAATAAAAATAAGAATAAAAAGAAACAATCAAAAAATAATAAAGATGAAGATGAAGAAGAATCATTTTAAAAATAATTAATAATAATATAATCAACACCACAACAGTAAATAGTAATAACAGTAAATAGTAATAAATAAAACAAAAAAAAAAAAATACATTACCAACAAAAGATTACATTTTATTATATAATTATTTTTTATTGATTGGCTGATTGTTTTTTAAAATGTTCTTGAATTTAAAAGTGAAGAAGATAAATAACGATCCTCAATTGAATGAGTTATCCAACAATTCCAAAGTTCTTGAATATTATTATCACAACGCATTAATGGTTTACCTCTATCTAATAGTACATCGGTTTCACCATATTGATCAAGATAACTGGAGTTGAAAGTTGATTTTCTAAAATCACGAAGAATATGAATTTTTGGTGATTTTGATTCAAGGAAGAACCCAATTTTAAATGAGCCACATTTCAATGTATGTTTAAAACCTTCACTAATTGAATTTGCTCTTTCATCTTTGACACATTCACATTTAAATGTACAAACAGATTGGCTACACAACAGACAAACAGCGGAATTATTACACTTTTTATTTGAATTTGCAACAAAGAAATCTTCAAAACTATCTGGAAGTGCAATGAATTTTGGTCTACGATAATCAAATACAAAGAATGGATCCAATTTTTTACTTTCCATTTGTGATAACCATGCTGTTAAATATGGATTATTTGAAAGTGCTCTTGTTATCAATTGATCCATTGATTGAATACCCAATTTACTAAATATTTTCTCTTTGTTTGTTAAATCTTCTCTAACAATATAATTACCACCATTTGAATTTAATGATGTTGGTGGTTGTGATTGTAAAAATTGATTTGCGATATATAAACATCTAACTAATGGTTCTAATGACATTTCTAATCTATTTTGATATTTTTGTTTAATTACATTGTTATTGTTGTTGTTACTATTAATATAAGTTGCTTGAAATAATTGTGAAATCGATTTTACTTGTTTTTTATTAATATCTGTAAAAAAAACGGAATTGATATTAATATCAATATTAAAAAAATATATATTATATCATCAGTTTTTTTTTACCTTTTTCTAAATATAAATTTGTTAAACAAAATTGAGTAATGAATAAATTTAAAACCAAAGTTGTAATAAATTCAATATCTTGAGAAGTTGGAGTACCTAAAATTGAAACCAATACAATAAATATTGAAAATGGATCAATTGAAAGTATTGAACCATTTTTACCACGAATAATATCAACTAATCTTTCTTTGAATTTACTTTCCAATGATGATTGATTTAAAACACCAATTAAATTGAATAGTGTGTGAATTGTTAACATATCTCTACCAAACAATTCATTACTAATTGGAAATGATTTCTTACCACCTACACCATCGACCACTCTTGAGGATAATTCTAAAAATTCAATATTCTTTGACACAATTTGATAATAAACCAATGGTGACGCACCATCATAAATTGAATTTGATATTAAATCATTTAAATTTTCAGTGAAAAACAATTTACCTTTTGGTTCAATTACAATTAAATCTTTTAATCTCTTTTTTAATCCATCAACCCAAATTGATAAACTATTTGCAACACCAAATAAATTTGGACTATTTGAATTTGAAATACTTGAACCACTATTATTTACAATACCATTACCACTACTACTTATACTATTATTGATAATACCATTACCACTAATACTATTATTACCACTACTACTAATACTATTATTAACACTGCTACTACTACTATTAATAAAACTACCACCAGAACTTGAGTTGATGTTATTATTGTTGTAATTTGAAATATCAAAACTTGAAATAATTGGTGAACATGAAACAGAAGATTCGGTATAAGTTGGAATGATTATATTACCAACTCTTCTACACAATGGACAAAGATATTCTTTTTGAGTTGGTTTAAAAGTGATTTCATCTTGTTCTTGATTTAAAATTTTTGAAAAGTAATTTGAATGACATTTCTTATGTATATAATGACCACATGAACGAATATGAAGTGATGACATGTAATTCAAGGTGTTTAGTTCTCTCTTTTGTGGGAAATCATAAAACATTGGATCACCATTTGAATAGCTATCATATTTGGTTAGTTCTGGATACTCTTTGGTTACATGTGTAAATTTTGAATATGCAATCATTTTGGATGGTTGAACAAATGAAATCAAGGATAATGGATCTAAATCACTCATGTGACTTTCATAACATAAAACACATGATTGATTCTTTATATTTTCATTAAATAATTCTCTAGATGTTGAAATTGGATTTGAATTAACACCATTTGTAAATGGTGATGTTGGCATACCAAATGAATTTGTTGTTGTGGTAGTTGTAGTGGTGGTTGTATGTTTACCACTTGGTGATGACATTGGAGTATTCTTTTTCTTTCCACCATTATTACTACTTTGTGCATGTAAATCATCATCTTCATCATCAAATTCACTAAAATGATCAATGTTTTGAAGGAATTGAGTTTGTTGTTTTGCAAATTTGGCCATAATTTCAGCTTGACGTTTCTTTGCATCTTTTAATTTATTTTCATTATTATCTTTATCATCATCATCACCATCATCTTTACCACCATCCTTTTTATTATTACCATCAGTACCAGTACTATTACTTGTTACAATTTTTGAAGAAGCAAACAATGGGGATCTTGTATTAATTCTTTTTGCAATGTCTGGATGGAAATCATATAATAGATACAAAGATCTATCAATATATTCTTTTTTATCTATGTATAGATTATTTGTACAAGATTCTTGATAATATTCCAATAGAATATCCAATGTTGATCTAGAAATACCAAAGAAATTAAATTTTTGAAGTACACAAAGAATTGCATTTGAATAAGTTGTATAAATTGATAATGGTTTATCTAATAAATTCCATGGTATATCAATTTTACCAGTAGTTGGTGATGATGATGATTCAACTTTTTCATCTTCCATTACTTTTGTTTGTTGTTGTTTATTCTTTTTTGAAATTATTTCTAAAATGAAAACCAATAAATAAAAAGCATCATTTATACCACAACCAATTTCATTTGTTTCTTTACCTTGAATAAATGATAGTAGTATATTTGTAATTGTAAAATGTAAATAATCTGAATTTATAATTTCCAAAAATTTGATTTCATCGTGATGATTTGTATCTAATAATTCTAATGGACTACTTGAGTTATTGTTTGAATTAATTTGATTATTTGTAATAAAATTATTTTCAATAATTGGTGGTAATGGTAATGAATTTGGATATTGAATTTTACTAAACTTTTTATATTCAAAGAAAGCTTGAAGTGATTCTTCACCCAATATATAAGGAGTATAAATTGGATAGTATAGATTGAAATATCTCCAAAATTCATTTTTCATTTTATAATGAGTTGGATTATCAGCGGAAGGTTGAATTTCATCGGAAATTTCTTTTAATATATGTTCATACTTTAATTCACGTTCAACATAATTCATTACTGAATCAATTTGACTATGAGCTTTTGGTTTTGAACAAAGTATTTGAATTAATGTATACTTTGTATGTTGATCAGGTGACATGAAAAACAAACGTTCTTGAAGTACTTCAATTATAAATTTAAGGAAATGACTATATCTATGTAAATTTGATGAAAGTGATACATTGTTGTTTATCATCATTAATTGATTATCCATTAAATCACCATCTGTATTAATTGAGCCATATGGAATTAATGAACCAAATTCTTTGGATGTAAACACTATAAATTCATTAATTGGTAATACTGAAGCAATCATTTGAATCAATGATAAATCCAATTCCAAAAAGAACAATGAATAAACGTATGCTTTCTTTTTAACGTTTACATCACCATTTCTAACCCAATAATTTGAATTTACTTGTTGTGTATAAACGTTTGCCATTAACAATGGATATAAAAATGCACCCAATTTAAATTGCGTTGGTATTAAATCACGTAATGTAATGGATTGTGTTTGTTGTTCTTTTGATAATATTGATTTACAACGATGAATTACCATACCTAGGAAACGATTATATGGTAATGTGGTTGTTATTGATTTTTCACCTTTAAATAAATCTTTCTTTGAAACTGGTACACCATGATACAATGCCAAATCTCTTGAAATTTGTGGATCTGCAACGAAATGATCAGCAATGAATTCAATTGTTTTCTTTAATCCTTCAATTGTACATTTATCCATTGACAATGATTCAATCAGTATATTTGAAATTTCTTTTAATTCTGTATCAATTTGAAAAAATTGAATCCATTGTACATCTTCATATGGAATATGTTGATCAGTATACCTCTTTTGATAATCACCATACATTGTTGTTGCATTATTACCACTGACATCACCACTATCTTTACTATCATCACTTGTTGACTGAATGATCAAACAAAGTTTTATATAGTATTCCAAATATTTACTCTTTTCATACAACATGTGAAATGCAATGTTTTTATGCTGAAGAATTGTTTTTAAATCTGAAACTATCGCAATATGATTCTTTTCCAATACATTACTTGTTCTAAGATGAAAAAACAATGATTCAAATATACAATCTAGGAAACCATGTTCAAGACCAATTGAAAATTGTTCACTAACAGAGCACACTGAAAATATTTGTGGTGAAAATTTGAATAGTATATCCACTGTGTCCTTGGAACATAATGATTGATAAACTTTTAAATATGACTGTGAAAACCCAAATTTGAATGTATGTTCACAAAGGAGATATAAAAATAAAAACATGTATTCTTGACGAATTGATTCTTTGCTAATCATTAACATTTTATGTAATGGTGATTGAAATTCAATTGGTAATTGATAAATGAACTTTAATAATGACGATTCACCATCTCCACCACTAGTGTTGACAACCACATTATGATCATTCATAGAATTGTTATATTGTTGAATAAATGATTGTTGATATTGTGTATTTGTAAATAACAATGGTTTAATATTATTTGGATCTATACTCATTGGATCTAACGTTTGATAACATAATTCTTCGGATAATACATGTGAAATTGATCTACATATATGTGCAATCTCTTTAATCCATATTAAAATTGAAATTGAAATTGATTCTCTTGATTCAATTGGATTAATATTAATTATTATATCTTTGTTGTTGTTGTTGTTGTTATTATTATTATTACTGCTGCTACCACCATTGTTATTATTACTATTATTATTCTTTTGAGGTATTGTTATTTGTTTCTTGTTATTTAAATTTAATTCTAAAAATATTTGTAATACATGACGTAATACCAAATGTGTTGTTAAAAGATGTAATGGATCCATTTCACCTGAAGGTGTTTTATCAACTTCAGGATGTTGATGTTCTGAACAAAAACCAGTTTTCTTCCATGAATCTAAACTACCACAATCACAACTACCTCCATATGATGCAAAACTCATTGAATAATCATGTCCTTCTTTTTCATGTGGTCCACGTTTAAAACATTCAAAACATATTGATGAATTTGGTGATAGTGCACATGTACGGCATCTATAAAATAAATATTTTGCTCCCCATACTAATAATAATAGTTAGTATGTGTGTAATTATTATTATGATAATAGATTACCCCCTCTATCTATATATAGAGTATATATAACACAACATACCTTTACTACAACAAACTGGTTTTGATAATGATGTAAAATAAGAGGTTACAGGTTCGAAATTATCAGAAGCATAAAATATATATTCTAAATTTGATAATAAATATTCGGTATCTATATCACCATTATAAAAATTCTCTTTGAGTGATAAGATTAATTGATTTATTTCATCTGCATTTGGTGGTTGTTTATTTACAATTGATAATATTTCTTCTTTACTTTTACATCTTTGATTACCACCATTAATATTATTAATATTGTCTCTACTATTACTTGAATTACTATTGGTTGTATTATTATTGTTATTTTTATTTGCTGAACTACTATTACCCATTTTTTCAAAAAAAAAACGAGTATGTGTATGTTATGTTTTTATATCGTATTAATTATTATGATATTAGATTATGTAATCAAGTTGATGGTTATTTTTGTATTTTATATTAATACAAAAATATAAAAAAAAGTAAAAATAAATAGTATGAAAGAGGTGCGTGTGAGTTGTAATTTTAAAAATAAATTAAAAATAAAAATTAAAAAAAAAAAAAAAAAAAATTAAAAATTTGAAAAAATTTAATTTAAATTCTCGCTGAATTCAAAAATTAGTTTATATGTGTAATAAATTAAAAACTTATTTTCTACACAAACAACATTACACATATTGAAATACACATACAATCATTCAATTTTTTAATATTATTTTATTTGAATTTACCATAGATAATCAAAATTTTAAAACATTAAAATTATTTTTCTCATACCCACACATTTTAAAAAAAAAAAAAAAATTATTTTTTTAAAAAATATACAACACTTAACATCACATACAATTTTATAAAATATACATATAAATCGCCATTTAGTAATGGATCAAGAACAAGAAATAAATAATAAAAAGAGAATGTCAGAAGATGAATTAGTTAAATTAGATGATGATAAGAGAATTAAAGTTGAAGAATCTGTATCAAATGAAAACATTGTAGAAACTGTTCAACCTATTCAATCTATTCAACCTGTTCGAACTGTACAATTTGTTAAATCTGGACAAACTGTTAGATATAATAATTATCCAGTAGGTTATCATACACCAGAATCACAATATAAGGGTATAATGGAAAATATGGTCATCAAGAGAGAAATTCATTATCATATAGAAAAATTTGATGAAACTAAAGCAATTAAAGGTTTCACAATTTCAGATTTAAAAAATTTTGATAAAAGAGATTACCTTAAAGAATTAGTAATCTACAGTGATCCATTACCAAGATCAAAAGATAGTCATTCAAAAAAAGTTAAAATCAGAGAAAGAAACAATAAAATACATAGATCTGAAATTCACACTATACCAGTTGGTTGTATTTCAAGATCACATTTCTTAGATTTCATTAGATTCGGTGCAAGTGTTGAAATTGATCAACATACATTACCACAAAATTTAAAAGAAATTATATTTGGTAAAAGAAATGCATCAACATTAAATATTTCAGATTTACCTCAATCAGTTGTAAAGGTTACTTTTTCAAGATTCACACAATTAAATGAACCATTATCGTTTCCAGTCATTGGTCATTTTAGAAATTTAACATATTTAGAAATTGAAAAAGGTACTCAACAATTGATATTTCATTTAGATAATTTCCCATCATTACAATTACTTAATATTCAAGATTATAATGAAGAATTAGTTTGTAATAGTTTGTTATTTCCAGAAGTTTTAAAAAATATTATATTTGGTTATAATTTTAGAAGAAAAATACCAACAAATATGCAACATATTGAATCAATTAAATTTAGTAACAAGTATAGAAAACCAATTAATTGGAGTAATTTAAATTTATCAAGGTTAACTTCATTAACATTTGGTAGACAACAAGGTAGTTTCATTAAAACACCAAAATGTATTACAAATTTAAAATTACCAAAATCAATCACATCTTTAAAATTCTTTACAAAAACACCTTTATTCGATACAACAAATATTAAAATTGATTACCAAATTTAAATTCACTTTACATTAATAAGAATATAGTTTATCTTTAATAATTCAATAATAGATCATTTTATATAACAACTAGTGTAATACGGTATACCGAAACAACAAATATTAATAGTTAAAAAAAAAAAAACAAATTTAATAAAACCGAAAAAAAAATTTAATTTTTTTTTTAAATTTTTCATTTTTTTTGACGAAAAAACGATTATTTTTTTCTTATTTTTGTTTTTCCTTCAAATAATATATAATTTCCATCAAATAATATATAATTTCTTTATTACAATTTAATCTCTATTTCAATATTAATAATATTTAAAATATATATATACACAATCAAAAATGCATTTAATGTACTATAAAGATCAAGATGGACAAAGAGTTTACACTCTTAAAAAGGAATCACCAAAACATGAAGCTACATACAGTGCTCATCCAGGTAATTATCAATTTCTATGATATTTATATATTAATTCGTTATTCTTATTGGTTGATACTAATATTTATACTACTATAACTCATGTATACAGCTCGTTTCTCAGTAGATGATAAATATTCAAGAGAAAGAATTGCATTAAAGAAGAGATTTGGTTTATTATTAACTCAACAACCAGCATTAGAATTTTAAATTGGTATCTGTTAATTAAGAATTACAATTACAACTATATATATAAATAAAAGGAAGAGAAGAGAAAGAAAAAGTAAATAAAAAAAAAATATAAAAAAAATATAAAAAAAATATAAAAAAAATATAAAAAAAAATAATATAAAAAAAATGTGTTATATATTTGTTTCAACAATCTTCTTTTCAATTAGAGTTTGTTGTACATTGTTTATTGTTTAAAAAACTTGAATAATAACATTTTAAACTGAATACAAAGACAACAAAAATGTATTTAATGAAAAAAAAAGATCAAGTTGGATAAAATAGTTTACACACTCAAAAAGGAATCACCATCATGAGGGCTTCGTCAGTACTCAGAATAGGAATATTCATAGATGATTCAATTTAAAATGTGTTTGACAAATATCAATGAGAATTAGACAAAATCTTTTATCGCCTAGGTGAAAAAAAAAGATCATTTTAAACTAATTATTTTAAACGCAGAAATAAAAACTGATACAATCATATTGTTATGTACATTTAGCTTTGGTTTATTATATTTGTATTATTAATGTTATTATTTATATTATTATTATTTTAACTATGATTTAAATATTCCTACTACTGATAGTTTGTTAAAATTTTAATTATCTTCGTCTTGATATTCTTCTTCAACTTGTTCTTCTTCTGGTTCTTCTACATGTTTACCTTTTGATTTCTTATCTTTTTTACCTGCTTTCTTTGATGGTGCTGGAACAGCTTTACCTTTTTTAACTGGTTCTTCATCTTCATATACTACTTGTTTGCCACCTTTACTTGCTTTCTTTGGTGGTGCTGGAGTAGCTTTATCTTTTTTAACTAATTGAATTTCCTCTTCATCTTCTTCAACAACTTGTTCGTCTTCTTTGCCAATTTCTTGCTCCCTTGGAATTTGCTTTTTAGCTTTTTGTTTTAACTTTCTTTCATTTTTACGTTCTTTTCCCTTTTCTTTCATTTGTTCTATTTTGAATTGTTCAAACATCAATCGAAGTTGGTTAACTGTTGGACGAGCAGTTGGATCTTTTGACCAACATTTTTCAATTACTTTTCTAACTTTGAGAGGTGTACGTTCAAATTGTAATCTATAATCATCTTTAACTAACGTTCTAATTGATTCAAATTCACCATTTTTGATTTCAGTTTGATATGGAATTTCAAGTTCTAAGATTGACCAAAAGATTACTGCAGCTGCATATATGTCAAGAGGAAACGAATGGTAGTTCACCAGTTTCATTTGTTATTGTAATTGTATGACCATAAACTATTGTTATCAACTTGATTTATGACTGTTAGATGATCTTCTTTAAATGGTGTTTGTAGTTGTTGTAATTGTTGGAGTTGAACGTGCAGCCGTTGCAGCAGTTGTTGAATTTTCAAATAAACCAGAATAACTATAGTCGTTGTTACTACTATTGAACTTGTTGTCCCAATCATAAAAATATTATCATAATTATAACCAATATGCATATACTTCCTTTCACATGAAAATGCAAAATTACCAACAGCACCAATATTAACACCAATACAATGCGCTGAACTATTACAAACACCAGTTTGTTTCTTTATTATCATAAAATAACCACCAATACCAATACCAATACAACATGCATAACAATTACAAATTTCAGTTTGTTTCTTTACTATTAATTTACAACATCCTGTCCTTGATTCATTTTGTTTCTTTATTATCAATTTTGGCAAACCAATCTGAAAAAAAAAAATTTGGTGAAATGTTGGTCTTGAAATAAGATTATAATAAATTTAAAAAACCTACACTAACATTTAATGCATATGAATTTGTATTTATATAATTTTCTTTAAAATCCATTATTTAATTGATAAGTTGTAAATAAAATAAAAAAAATAAAAGTATCCTTTTTATAGCTTTTAAAATTTATAATGGCGCTGAGGTATGAGGTGATTGTTTTATACAAATAAAGATTATTAGAGAGACGTTTGGTTGGGGTGTGTTTGATAATAAAATTTAATTTGTGGAAAATGGTATTCAAAACAATAAATAATTAAATTCTTTAAAACATTAAATATGTGTTCATTATTGTTCGTTATGTGAACTTAAAAATCTTAAATAAAATTAAGAAAAAAAAAAAAAAAAAAAAAAAAAAAAAAAAAATTTTTAAAAAAAAATTTTTTTTTTTAATTTTTTAAAAAATTTTTTTTGAATAAAAAAAAAAAACCCCGTTTTAAGCCAATATAAAAAAAAAAG
>JACAFY010019335.1:0-12500 GCA_015252635.1 Dictyostelium capitatum | reverse complement strand
ATAATTCATATGAAGGTTGGCAAGTTTCAAATGAATCAATTAAAAGTCATTTAGAATTTATATTTAAAAAGAAAATTAATTTTAAAAAATAAATAAAATAAAATATAAAATTATATAAATGGTTGTTGTCTGTATTTACAATATTTTCAAATGTTTTTATTATTACAAAATCACAATATAAATATTTAAAGATGATCATTTGAAGAATTTAAATCTAAATTATAACCTTGATCTTGTAATGCAAAATTATATGATAATAAATTACTATTATTTGTAGTACCACCATTAACATCATTATTAAAATTTGTTAAAATATCACTATTAAAACCATTATTATTATTATTATTATTATTATTATTATTATTATTATTATTATTATTATTATTATTATTATTTATATTTCTAAAACCAGAAGTCGTTATTGTTTGCTCTAATAAACTATTAATTTGATTTGATAAATTTGGTTGATTATTATTATTATTATTATTATTATTATTATTATTATTATTATTATTATTATTATTGTTGTTTATTGAAAAAGTTGAAGATGCTTGATTATTATTTGAGAAATTATAGTTTGGTGAAAATTGTTGTTGATGTTGTTGTTGGTTATCAAATTGATGAGATAAACCTGGTGATTGTGGTGTTTGAATGTTTTGAAGAATTTGATTTAAATCGATTTGTGTATTCTTTTTTAATAATTCTTGTATAAGTCTAGAAATATCATTATTTGTTAATGTACCTAAATCATTTACTGCACTACTAATATTTTGTTGTACCAAAGCTTGTGGAATTTGTTGAATTTGTTGTTGTTGAACATGTTGCTGTGATCTTTGTTGTTGTAAATTGTTATTACTATTATTACTATTATTACTATTATTACTATTACTATTACTGGTATTTGTTGAAAAAAGGTTATTATTATTTTCAACTATAAAACTATTTATATTTGCGCTAAAATTATTATTATCAATTGGTACATTGTTACTATTATTATTATTATTATTTGTTGATGTTGAAGAAGTAGTTGTTGTATTATTATTATTATTATTATTATTATTATTATTATTATTATTATTACTATTATTGTTTGAAGGTAATTGTGGGGTTGATAAAGAATTTTGATTTGAAAAAAATAAATTTGTACCATTTAAATTATTTAATAATGATTTTGGTGACATTGAATAAAGTTTAATATAACGATCTTGACAATATTTAATTTCATTATTAAAACCTAATTGATGAGAAGCACTTGATGATTTTTGAATGAATGATAATGCTTTTCTTAGCATATTAAATGATTGTTGATTATTATTACCAAATAATATAAATGATTTTGCTAAACATAAATCCGCCCATGTAAAATATAAATGAGTTTGAGTTCTTTGTGTAAATGTATAACTATTTATATTTGGTATTCTATATATATATAATTGGTGAAAATGTATTAGTATTAGTAATACTACTTATGTGGGAATTATAAATATATGTATTACTTACTTTAATAAATATTCTTCAGCATGTAAAATTTCAGGCATTGTTAAATTTTGACCACCTAAAATTGCTTGTGAAATTCTAATATTTGAACGATATGCTCCATTTATTGATCTTGGTGATGGTGTTGCTGAAATTGCATTTTTATAATCAATTGAATAATGATTTGAAGCCAATTGTAATTTCTCTATAACTTGATCTCTTCCTTGAAGATATTCACTTGTTTTTTGTTTTTTACTCATTAGAATATCATATTCATGAGCAGCTTTATTGAAATAATATTGACCAACATGTAATGAACCCATTTTAATTTTATTGAATAAGAAATCACAAGTATCTAAATTTAATTTTGAAGCTGAATAATTTTTTTGAATTCTAAATATTGCAGATTTCAAATAACTAACTTTAAATAAATTTTCGGGTGATGATGATAATTCTAAAGCTTTATCCAATAAATAATGAGCATTTGGGAAATCACTTGTATATGTACAACCAATACTTTGTTCAATTAATAATTCTGCTAAAATTTCATGATTATTTTCAAATTTAATTGAATAATAATTTAAAATATTTTCTAAATCTGTCCAACGCGCACCAGTTTCTTGAAGCGTTGAAATATAATTAAATAAACTTTCTCTTGGTCTAAAATAAATATCACTAATTGATGATGGATTCATTGGTGATCCTGAATTATTATTATTGTTATTGTTATCATTATTATTTGAAAGTGATGATATTGAATTATTATTATTGTTGTTGTTGTTATTATTTGCTTTTTCAGTTTCTTTTTTACCTTTTGTTGGACAACCATAAAAATATAATTTAAAAGTGAATGAGAAATCTTTGAATACTAATTGTTCAGCTGATGGAATTGGTGGTAATTCAACTTGACAATTTAAAAAATACCAACCAGTTTTCTTTATTCTTACTGGACCAAATATAACTTCACCATTTTTCATTTCACCTTCCAATGTTGAAAATTGATTTGGTGCAAATTCTTCAATGTTTAATTTATTTACTTTACGTGTGAATGATGAAGGTATCCAATATGGTGATGTTGGCCTTAATGAAAATTTTAAATTTGGATGATCTGTACAAACTCTATTTAAAAATTCATGCTTGTATAGAAATACACCAATTCTTTGATTCTTTTTTGCTGCATAAAATGTTGGTGTTACCATAAATATATATTCTGATTTCTTTAAACTTTCACTTGGTTTAAATGATGAAAATAATACTTCTGTTGGTTTTCTATTTGTTGTTGATGTTACAGTTTCTTCACTATCACTTTCATAATTATTATTATTATTATTATCTTGAGAAGCACTAGTAGTTGTTGTTGTGGTTGTAGTAGTGGTAGTAGTTTGTTGTTGTTGTTGTTGTTGATTTGGTGAAATTGGTGATAATATTGATGATGATGTTTGATTTTCATTTATAGCAATTGGTGTAAATAAATTACTTTGTGGTAATGGTGGTAATATTGGTGTATTATTATTACAACTATTGTTATTATTATTATTATTATTATTATTATTATTATTATTATTATTATTATTATTATTATTATTATTATTATTATTATTATTATTATTATTATTTGGATTTGAATTTACAAAAGAATTTATATCAGAGAAGAATGGGAAATTATTTGTCATTAATTTAATATTTGCAGTTGAAGCATAAGTAGCTGGAATTGAAGGTGGATCAATTATAACATTTGTAAAATTTATAAAACCATTATTTGCTTGCATTAATAAATTATTATTATATTCTATAGGTTGTGGTGAATTTGGTTCACCTGGTGATGATAATTGATAATATTCATTATTATTAGGGTCCATATCTTTGTTATTATTTGTATTGTTATTATTATTATTATTATTTGTATTGTTGTTTGTACTATTATTATTGTTATTTGATTTATTATAACTTTCAATTGTTTCAAATAATAAATTTGTAGCTTTATTTAATTCTTCTGTTGTATTACTACTATTTCTAATATCTATTTGTATATTATTTTTATTATTATTATCAATAATCACGTTATTGTTATGTGACGTATTGAGCGATGTGTGATGATTACTAATATTATTATTATTATTAACAGTGACCGTTGGTTGAAAAAAATTAAAATCAATTTCTTCGTCCATTTTTAAAGTCAGCATGAAAATATATATAATTGATTAATATTGTAATGATTTAATAGTCGGCCTTGGCTGGGAATATTCTAAACAAATAATTATTGTTGATTCTAATTGCTGGAAAAATAAAAAATAAAAATAAAAAAAAATTAAAAAAAAAATAAAAATTTCGACCTGATATCAAATAAAATATAAAAACGTTTTTAAATATCTTTTTTTTTTTTTTGCAGTAATGACAACTTGTGAAATAAATTTGTATGGCAACTTTTTATGAATTATCGCGTATTACAAATAAAATAAAAAAATGCAAAAATTGGTTTTCTGATTACATACAACCATAAAAAAAAAATAAAAAAACCTAAATTTTCAAACTGTTTGATAATATCATAATATTATAATAAAATAAATATATATTTTTTATCGATAGTAATTCGATTACCAATATTATAATTTTATCGGGTTATTATTATTATTAATATTATTTTATTTAATTTATTTAATCGGGATATGTTTATTTGTGTTGTTGGTATTATTATTATTATTGTTGTTATTTATTATTTATTATTATTTTGGAATTGCTGGTAATTTTTTAGCGGCAGGACCAGTTGGTCTTAATAGGAAACTATTTGATGGAGATGTAACCGTCGTATTTGGAGTTGATATTGAACCTGAAACAGATACATTTGAATTTGAAACATTATTACCATTTGATAATTTTGAAAATGAAGATGATGGCAATGTTGATGATTGACCAATTGGTTTTACAACGCTAGATACTGAACCAAATTTAATGGTTGATGGAGATGTTGTATTTGGTGATGTATTGTTTGGTGAATTTGAAGTTGATAATGATGTAGGTGAAGGTGTTGGTGTTGGTAATGGTTTAGATGGTCTAAGACTATTGGTTGATAAACTAGTTGGAATTGGTGGATTTGTTGATGATGATGTATGAGTAATTGGTGGAGTAGCTGTTGGTGTTGTTGTTGTTGGTGTTGCTGTTGGTTTTGGTGTAACAGGTAATGATCTTGGTGGTTTTAAAACTGAAATAGGTGTTGGTGTTGGTGTAACAGTTGGTGTTGTTTGTTTTAAAATCGAAACAGGTGTTGGAGGTGTTGGTAGAGTTTGTTTTAAAACTGGTGTTGGTGCTGGTGTTGGTGCTGGTGTTGTTTGTTTTATAATTGGAGTAGTTGTTGAAGCAGGTGGTTTATGAGTTGATACTAATAATGGTTTTTGTGATAAAATTGGTTTCAATGCAACAGGTTGAGCTGGTTGTTGTGGTTTTGGAGTTGGTGTTGCATTTAATGTTGATGTTGATGATGATGATGATGATGATGATGATGATGATGATGATGATGATGATGGTAATGTTACTATGGGTGTTACTGGTGTTGTATTTGAACCATTGCTTGAAGTTGGAGTGAAATTTTGAGTTAATTTTCTAACGAGTGGTGGTTGAGGTTGTGATACTACTGGTGAACTTGCATTACCAAATATTGTTGAAGCCTTTGGTCTATTTGCAACTGGGCTTGTTGTTTTAATTGAACCATTATTAATACCACCACCACTAACATTTGACATTAATAATAATCTATTATGAATTTCAGGGAAAGTTGGTCTTTTTAATGGATCATTTTGCCAACAATCAGTGATAAGAGTAACATAATCAGGATTAACACTTGATGGTTGAGGTGGAATAGTTGGTCTAAGTCCATTTGTAATTTCATCTTCTAATTGATACATAAATGAAGAATGAGCAACTGGAAATTCATCAAATGGTAGTAGACCAGTTAAAATTTCCCATAATACAATACCATAACTGTAAACATCAGCTTTTTCAGTGTATTCTTCACCTCTCATGATTTCAGGTGATAACCAAATTGGATTTGATAATTTATCACGACCAAGTGCACTTGTAACCACTGCTCTAGTTTCACCGAAATCAGATACTTTACAAACAACATTTGCACTCATATCTGAAAGCATAAGAATATTTGGTGATTTCAAATCACGATGACAAATCTTTGGTGTAAATCCATGCATATGTTTCAATGCATCAGCAATGTTTATAGCAATCTTTAACTTTAATGACCATGGAATTGTAATTGGTGCAGAAGTTGTTGAAGATTCAGTTGACTTTCTTAAAAAGCTATACAATGTACCATTTGAAATAAATTCCATAACAATACAACAAGGATCTAAACAATAACCTTTAAGTGATACAATACTTGGATGAGTTAATGTATTTGATAACCAAACTTCTCTTCTAAATTCACGATAAATTTCTTCTGCAGCTGCTTGATGATTACCATCTATTGTAATTTGTTTAACTGCAACTAATTGTCCACGTAACTTTCCTTTGTAAACAATACCGAAACCACCTTCACCAACTTTTTCAATTATTTCCAAATCTTTATATTCCAATTGGAAGTTTTGACCAATATCAGACATCATCAATTCTGGAACTAATGTATCTAAACGAACTATATTTGATTCATCACGACAATACATTTCAAACTTTTTAGAGAGAAATGTACGTTCAATATCTTCATATAAAAACATTGTACGTAAATCTTGAGATTTAAATGATGGACCAAATGATAATTGTTGATTGATCATACTTGAAATTCTAGAGAGATCAATATTTTTTGATGAACCTTGTCCGCCATTTGATGATGAAGATGAAGTTGATGTAACTGATGATTGACCATTACCGCCACTATTTGTTGATAATGAAGATGATGATGAATTTGCTGTACCACTACCAATAGCTGGTGCTGGATTACTTTTATTACCACCACTACTACTACTACTACCACTTGTACCACTTGTAGCTTTACCAGTATTTCTATAAAGTGTAAGGAATTTCGATGGATTTTTCTTTCTCTTACTTTTTAAAGTACCACCAGGTGAAACACTTTCACCATCGTAATAATCTGAAAAATCAAGTTCTAATACATCACTAGATTGTGTAGTTTCATTTGTTGAAGATGCTGTATCAATAATGTTGTTGTTATTTGATAAAGGTGGAGAAGTTACAGATGGTGTTGAATTATTTGATATGGATGATGATGAATTTGCATGTGATAAACCTGCAGTACCATTTGGTAATATATTACCATTACTATTGCTTAAACTAATTTCTTTACCATTACCACCACCACCACTACTATTATCTTTACCATTACCATTATTTAAACTTAATATTGTGATACAACTTGAACAATTACATGGTACAAGGAAATGAAATTGTAATTTATACCAACCAGAAATTAATACTTCAGCAGTTTCAATGATGAATCTTAATAAATTTGATTGATTTTTACCCCAAGCTTTAAAGTTAATTTGATTAAATTGTGAAATACTTTCAATTAAACATTGTGATTCATCTCTTTCAACCAATAAACCATTTTTCCAATACTCTTTAACGGTTGTAAAATGCATTGTTCTAATCATCAATTTTGAAAAGAAACCAACTGGTAAAAATTCAAATTGATAAATTCTTTCTAACCATGGTGATGATTGATGATTTTTAATTAGATTATCATAAACTTTTTCAATTGAATTTGGTCTATCACTTGATAATAAAATTGGTACTAAATGTTTTGTACTACTCTTTGGTGTTAGTGTAATTGAATCTGATAAACTATTATTTGAACTTGTTAAACTATTATTTGATGTTGTTAATGTGTTGTTACTATTAGCACCACCACTTTGTTCATTTAATTTTTTAACTAAATTTAATGATGAACCTTTTGAAATTGAACCATTACCAAATCTAGATACATTTAATAATGAAGTTGTTGCACTACCACTATTTGCTTGTGCTTGTTGTTGACTATTTATAAAACTATTACTTGTAATTGTACTACCAGATCTATTTAAAACAGGTTTTTTAACAACATTACTTAAATTGTTGTTGTTATTACTGCTTGTTGTTGTTGCTTTTGGATCTGGTAGAGGATGTACAATTTCAAACTTTTGAAGTATAGCCAAAAGAACATGATGAAGATGTTGTGGAAAATCTGGTGGTTTCCAAATTTGATGTAAATTTGATTGATCGAGTACACCAGATTGAACGAAATTTGGTTTACTTGTGATGATAGTTGCCATTAAACGAGTTAACCATGGAGGATCAATAAACATGAATTGATCAAGTCCACTCTTTGAATCATCAAAGTAAACAATTACACCAAGTTCTTTTAAGAAATCAGCAGCATGACCAACAGATGCACTTGGAATACCACATGCAATTGCCATTTCAGAGAATTCTGAAAATGTTATAATTGGTGGTGTATTCATTTCACGTTCACTAAGAATCAGTGATTCCAGTTGGAAATATGAACGACTATAAACATCACTTAATTTCTTTTCTGCTTTACCCAATTTAACAATATGATTTTGAAGTTTGTTTATATTTTTACCAGATTTACAACTAACTGGAAGAAACAATTTGAGATTTGGAAACTTTGTGAAATACTTATTATGAATATCTTGTGTAATTTGATTTACATCAACACCACTTGGTAAATCATCTAAATGAGTACCAACTAGAATAACAGATGAATCACCACCAAATGCTTCAATACATTGTAACCAATATGGTACACGTGATGTTTCATCTGGATTATAAACTGACATATCAAATACAACAATGTAAACTGAACGTGAACTAATAAAGAATTGATGTGTTGAATAGTAAACTTCTTGACCTGCAAAATCCCAAATTGAAAATGTTACAGCAGGTGATTGATCTTCTGATGGTGGTCTCCAATCATCCATATTAATACCATCTGTTGAAATATTTAATGATGTATTCAATGGATTAATACCTTGTGGTGAATTAAAATCAACACTTGCTTCACCCAAAGTTGGTGTTTTACTCTTTTTAGTACCAAGACCAATTGTTTGACGTAACTTTTTACCAACTGGTATAATTTCTTTCTTTAAACATTTTGCAATACTTGTTTTTCCGACATTTTCTTGACCTACCAACATCAATTTAATACGCATACATGGTTTCTCTTTAGTTGATGCCAATTTTAAATATTTTAATAGTCCTGTTAAATCATCACCAGTTAAAATATCGGGTATACTAAATTTACTTGAACCACTACCACTACCAGTCATATCAAATGAAATTGGATTACCAGTGATTGTTAATAACTTTAAATTTGTTAATTGAGATAATTGCCATGGTAAACTTTCAATTGCATTATTTGATACATTCAATGTTGTAAGTGATGATAATTTACCAATTTGAGGTGGTAAATCTTTAATACGATTATTTGAAAGATCCAATTCAGTCAATGTTGGAATTGAACCAATTTCAATTGGTAAATATGCAAGACCACTATCTGAAAGATCCAATTTAGTTGATTTAATTGCAATTGATTCATAAACTCTTTGTTTAATTGGATGGAAACATGGTGAACCATTAATTGAAAATGATTCTAAATGTACCAACTTTTGAAATATTGAAATTGGTAAACGATTGATATAATTTCTTTGCATCATCAATACTTTTAATTCTGTAAGTAACGATAGTGAATTAACATTTATAGTTTCAATGAAATTAAATGATATATCTAAATGAATCAATTTAACAAGTTGACCAATTTCATTTGGAAGTGATGATAAATTGTTATGTGATACATTTAATGTACGTAATTCTTTCAACTCTGATATTTCCGGTGGTATACTTGATAGTTGATTATTTGATAAATCCAATAATTGTAAATTTTTTAATTCTTTCAAAACGTTTACTGGTACACTACTAATACAATTATGATCAAGATAAAGTTCTCTGATATCAGCAATTCTTCTACTATCTAAACTTAACATATTTAACTTGTTTAATAATTGAACTGAAATTTCTGGATAATCATATGAACCTAAATCCAATAATCCTTTGTTACTATTTGATAATAATGAATTACTGCTAGTGGTGGAATTACTAAGTTTACCAGAAGTTGCTTGACTAACTGAAAGTTGTTTCTTCTTTTTATCTAATCTATTTGTAATTGAAATTGCTTTTGTTTTAACACGTTCATTATAATCTGATGGAATTGATGGTAATGTAATACGAGTGAGTACAGTTGAATGACAAGATATCCATTGATCAATTATTTCACCAGCAACACTTGAAGAAATATTATTATCTTCAAGGAAAAGTGCATTCAAAGTTTGATTAAATTTCAATAGTTTAACAATATGTTTTGCACCAACGTCAGTAATTTGATTTTGAGTTAACATTACAACAGTAATAGATGGATGTGATAATATACCATCAATTAATGATATTAAACCTTTATCACCAATTGTATTTTCACAAAGATCCATTTGAATTAATGAATGATTATAACGAAGCATATCACCCAATGCAACTGCACATGAATCATTAATTGAATTTTGTGATAATTGTAAATGAGTTATTGATTTATTTAATGACATCATACCCAATGTCATTTGCATATATTTATCATTCATTGTTGATGGTGAAAATATTAAATGATTTACAAAATGAGTTGATGCCAATGCTGAAAACAATGGTTTTGGATCTGATATTTTAAGCATACTTGAATTTAATTCAACTCTTGGTCTTTGGCCAGATGTTATCATTTTACAAAATATAGCAATATCTTTTGGATCAACAAATTCATCTGGACCATCATCACCATTACCAAAAATATCATCACCAACAATTAAATTATTACTACTTCTACTATATGATGAGTTATTACCACTACTTGAACTATTTGCTTTTAATGTTGCCTGTGATAATACTTGAAACCAATTTGATTTTTCTTTTTCTGATGAAGTCATATAGAATATTGAAGATTCTTTAGTTTTAATTTGAAAACCTTTTCTATATTCAAATCCTAATTCTGGATCATCAACTTGAATAACAGCAATTCTTTCCAATTTTTTCAAAGTATAAAATGAACCTTCATATGCCATTAATGTATTTGATGTAACAGATGATGAATCTTCAATCTTTTCAGTAAACAATATTAAATCTGAAAATAGAAAAGTATAATATGAAACACGCTGATTATTAAATTGTTCAATTAGAATACCCTCTTTCAAAAACTTTCTATTAACCACTATATCGGAACTATTAAATAAACCAATTGTTGGTGATTTAATTGATTTGGAAATTGATATAACCTTGTTTATATTTACAGATTCATTTACAACCTCTTTAACAACTTGTGTAATTTGTTTGTACAATTGATTATATGGTTTATAATCTGGATGTAAAACTGCAATTGAATCTATTAATGATTTGAAAAATTGATGAAATCTTGCTAAAAAATGAACTGGTAATATCAATAATGATGCTAAATTACTATAATTATATTCTTGTGTAAATTTACCAGTTACACTTGATCCAAGTGAATTACCACCTAAACTGCTACTACTACTACCAGTACCAATAAATGAATTTGCATTACCAGTTCTTCTTAGTTGTACCGATGGAAATGTAATTGAATTACCACTGTTATTTGCTGCAGCTGCATCAATTTTAGATTGATCGTATTGAGTACCTAATATTTCTGCTAACGAAACTGGTTTAACACATGCAGATGATGATGAAACTTGAACAATTGGTTGTAATGTATACTTGTGATCATTTACCAATTTATTTTCTGCATTTTTTATAAAATTTTCAAATCTTGAATTATCAAACATTAATAAACATAAACCACTAAGACTATAATTATATTGTAAACCATAAACTTTATATAATTTTAAATATCCAACCTGTAGTATAGAGGAAATATAAATATTAGTATATGGTAATGTTGATTATTACTCTACTAATAATATTTGAAATTTAATTAATTATACTTACAAATTGTACAAATGTTGAATATAAAGAAGCTTGAGTAGTTGAATTCCAATTATTTAAATACTTTTTAAGATCTTCTAAAATTGTTTGTTTAAAACTTGAAATTGATTCGATTACAGAGAAAATACTTTTAATTTCTTCTTGTGATAATAAATCATTCTTTTTCAATGGTTGATAAAATACATCCAATACAACTTTAATTGCTTCACTAAATGATTGAAGTGATTGCATAAATCCTTCAACTAATTTCTTTCTATTTTCATCTGCTGGTGTTTCATTAATTGGTGATTCTGTTGTTTGTTGTTTATTATCCTTGTCTTTATCTTTTCTACTTTTTGGTGAATGTTCACTTGTTATATCTTTATCTGATTTACTATTACCTGCATTATTACCGCTTTCTAATGAGGAAATATTTAATTTTACATTGTCTTTATTATTTGATGATACATTACTACTGTTGTTTGTAGTTTTATTATTGTTTGTTGTTGTTGATACATTATTATTACTATTATTTGATACATTATTATTTGAGGAAGGTGTTGAAATTACTGTTGTTACTATAGAAGGTATATTATTTGAATTGGTTGTTGTCGTTGTTGTAGTTGTAGTACCATTGGTTGTTGATGTATTTGTTACCCAAAAGTCCATTGCTTTTTTATGGTTTTCAACAGAAGAAGGATTTAATAATATTGCATTTGCTTCAGCTGTTGATTGTGCTGATACTGATGTTGGTATATGAGTTGGTGGTGCATTATTATTACTATCAGTTAAATTATCTACCCATCCTCCAATTGTACTGAATAAACCTTTTTCTCCACCTTTATCTTTATCTTTTTTCTTTTCTTTATCTTTTTTCTCTTTCTTTTCTTTTTTATCTTTATCCTTTTCCTTCTTTTTATCCTTTTCTTCTTTTTTCTTTTCTTTTTTAGATTCCATTATTATTTTATTATTTTTATAGTTTTATGTGATTGATAGTGAGTGTATATTGTGGAATAAAATAATAACTATAATAA
>JACAFY010019324.1:0-12528 GCA_015252635.1 Dictyostelium capitatum | reverse complement strand
ATACTTTCACTTCAACTATTACATTTATTAAATTAATAATATTTTATAGATTTAAAATAATTTAAACCAACCCATGAACTTGTAATGACACTTGATCACGGGTTTTGAAATTTAATTTTATAAATAACTTTCAATTGATTTCATTCTATCATCTGGTATAATAAATTTCTTTAATTTTAAATGCTTGTAATAATAATTTAATTACCACTTCTTTTTTTGATTTAATGTGTTGGTTTTTTAACACAACTAAAAATTTAATTTAAAATATAATAACTTTCAAATGATTATTATAAAGGTTATTGAGAATTTAATAATTCTTTTATAAATTATTAAACCAACTTTAATTACTTTTACATTAAATTTATGCTGTTTTTGTGTTTTGAAAATTGTTATAATACAAATTGAACCAGTTTTTTTTTTTTTTGTATTTTACCCAAACAACATTGGTTTAATTGAATTATCCATAAGATGATGTTTTCACCTTTTGAAATTTTTCAAAAACATTTAAATTTATACTAATATATGGAGTGGTTAATCTTTTAAATGTAATGTGTTTAACACATTAAATTTTTTTTACGTTTTTTTTTTTCCAAAATATCTAATTTTTTTTTATTATTTTAAAATAAAATTTTTGACAAGACACAAAGAAATTTTTTCGGTTTTAGCAAATATCAAATTCATTATAAAGAAAAAATGTTGTGTGATTGATAATATTTCGGTGATGATGTGATTTTTATTTTTTGTAAATTGTTTATTTTCTTTTAAAACTAAGACGAATTGCATTACCAAAATCTACTGTTTTGTTTTTCTTTTGAAAAAAAAAAATATACAAAACATAACATAACAATAGTTGTAATAGTTATAAAAAGAGTATAATTAAAACTATGGATCATCAAAATATTAAATATGGTGATAACGATGTAGCAGTGATTGGTATTGGATTAAGATTACCAGGTCACTCAAATAAACCATCTGAATTGTGGGATAATTTATTAGCTGGTTTTGATGGTATAAGTAGGTAAACATATATTTTGTATTTACTACATTCATGAGCCATATTTTAATATTTTAACCACCATTATTACTATAAAATAACACACTTAGTTGAAACAACCGAAAGATGGAGTGATACATTCGCTGATATGGGTGAAATATCTAGTAAATATGCTGGTTTAATTGTACGTATCAATTCATCACATGTCATGCCTACCAGTGTAATAATAAATAAACTAACAATATTATACAACACATTTGAATTACATAATACACAGGAATTGGATGAATGGATGTCATTTGATCCATTGTTTTTTGGCATTTTACCAATTGATGGTAAACAAATTGATCCTCAACAAAAACTATTATTAAAGTGTACTTGGGAAGGTAGGTAAACATAAAACTTAATGAATTGATTGGGTTGACTATTTTAAAATGATTTACTAATTATTTTTTCAACATTATACATGTAAAACAGCATTTGAAGACGCAAATATTGATCCATTTAAATTAAGAGGTACAAATACATCAGTTTATGTTGGTGCAAGTTCATTAGATTATGCAACAATTAACGTTGATTTAGAAGGAACACCAATGAACATTTTTAATTCAAATATGAGTGGTGTATCAAATAGAATTTCCTATTGTTTTGATTTCAGAGGTACAAGGTAATGTTATCTATACTATTTACACCCCTTATATATTGGTTACTAATTAGTATTTCAAATCAATTACTATTTAGTTTAACAATTGATACAGCATGTTCAAGTTCATTAAATGCAGTTCACCTTGGATATGAATCAATTGTTAATGGTAAATCAGATTATTCAATTGTTGGTGGTTGTAATTTCATTATGAGTCCACATACATCAAGATCATTTGAATCCATTAACGTTACAAGTAAAACTGGTAAAAGTAAAGCATTTGATCAAGATGCAAATGGTTTCGTTCGTGCTGAAGTAAGTAATGTCACATACAAATATAAACCATTGTTTATCATTGTACATAATATATTAACACACCACCTTTGATATTAAAAGGGAGTAGTATCAATTATTTTAAAGAAAATGTCAGTTGCAATACAAGATGGTGATCAAATTTATACAGTTATTAAAGGTAGCAGTAGTAATGTTGATGGTAATTTAAATAAAGGTAATTTCTTTGCACCATCAAAACAATCACAAGCAAATAATATTATAAATGCATTTGAAGCTTGTAATAAGAATACTACAAATAGTACTCCAATTTCTTATGGTGATATTGATTTCTTTGAATTACATGGTACTAGTACTCAAATTGGTGGTATGTATACAATTGTTTATTCATTAAATCACTCTATATGCAATGAGCAATGTTACTAATATTGTATTTTTCAATCTATTATTAGATCCAATTGAATGTGAAGGTGTATCAAGTGTATTAAAATCATCAAGAGAATCACCATTATTAATTGGATCAATTAAAACCAATATTGGACATTTAGAACCAGCAAGCGGTGTTGCATCATTGGCAAAAGTTGCATTGATGTTTAAACATCGTCAATTTGTAAAAAACATTAATTTTGATAAACCAAATCCAAATATCAAATTTGATGAATGGAAAATTAAAGTTTGCACAGAGAATACTCCATTTCCAATCGATAAAAAAGTATCAATTGCAATCAATTCATTTGGTATAACTGGTAGTAATGCATGTTTAATTATGACCGAATATATTAAACCATTGATAACATCAACTCTTCCTCCTCATCCAACAACAATAGTAAATACACAAAAGTTTTTAGTACCAATTTCGGCTAATTCCAAAGTATCATTGGAAACATATAAAGAAAAATTAATTAATTACAGTCAAGAATTCTCAGTTTCCATTGAATTTAAAGATTTCGTTAAATATCAATTAAATTCAAAAACACATAAATTGACTCAAAGGTCAGTCATCATTGCAAGTAATTGGAGTGAAGTCAGTACCCAATCAATTGTAACAACCAATACAAATAGATCAGGTAATATTATTAAAGATTGTAATAAGAATCCACAATTAGTATTTGTATTCCCTGGTCAAGGTCCACAATGGTCAAAAATGTTTATTCAACTTTACTCAAATGAACCAATATTCAAACAATCAGTAGATCAAGTTGATTCATTACTATTCAAACATTTTGGATATTCAATTTTAGGTAAATTAAATTCACTTCCAGATGGTGATACCATTTTAATAAATGAACCAATTTTAGCACAACCATCGGTATTTATGATTCAAATTGCATTGGTAGAATTGTATAAACATTGGGGTATTGTTCCATCTATTTCAATTGGTCATTCATTAGGTGAAATTACATCTGCATATTGTTCTGGTATGATTGATTTGGAAACTGCTTGTTTTATTATTTTCCATCGTTCAACATTACAACAGAAAACAATTGGAAGTGGTAGAATGTTAGCAATTTCATTGAATGAACAACAATTTAATAAACAATTTGGTTTAACATATCCATCTATTGAAATTGCTTGTTACAATTCATCTTCATCAATTGTAATATCTGGTTTGGAATCAGAGCTAACTGAAATTTCGACAACATTAAAATCAAATGAAATATTTTCAGTATTCTTGGGTACACAATCTGCATTTCATTCTTCAAAGCAAGAGGTATTAAAAAATGAAATATTAACTCAATTGAAAGATATTAAATCCGTTAAATCAAATATTCCAAATTTTTCAACAGTTACTACCAATTTAATTAATCAAAATAATGGTAATCAACCAAATTTTTCAGGAAAATCATCAAATTTATTTGGAAATAGTAATATTCAATCACAACCAGATAATGCAGCAAATAATAATAATGATGGTACTGTATTTAATTCAAATTACATTTATGAAAATTTAAGAAAACCAGTATTATTTGATGGGGCAATTAAAAACATATTCAATTATATTGAAAAACAAGATCTCGGTGGTGTTGTTTTATTTTTAGAAATTTCACCATCACCAGTTTTAGGTGGATATATTAAAGAGATGATTCCACAAGATTCAAATTATTTTTATGTTGAAGATCAAACTATATCAGTTTTATCAACATTGAACAAAAAAAGTAAAGATCAAGTTTTAGAAATTCAAACTAGTATCTCTCAGTTATATTGTAAAGGTTACAATGTAAATTTTAATTGTTCAACTCAATCAAAACCATTGGAACAACAAACAAACTATAAATATTTATCAGATGTATTATTTAAATATTCATGGGATGATAGTACATATTGGTGTGAAGCTCAATCTATTTCAAATTATATTAAATGTGGACCATCAGTTAATCAATTAGGAACACGTAATGATAAACAACCATTTCAATCATATGTTTCATTAATTGATATTAAAGAAGAACCATTTCAATTTTTAAAAGGTCATTCTTCAAGAAATAGAGTTATTTATCCAGGTTGTGGTTATATTGATAGTATTTTAAAAGCATTTCCAGATCAAGATGTAACAATTCAATCATTGGAATTCAAATCTGCAATTTTATTACTACCATCAATTAAAATTCATCTATCAACAACCATAATACCAAGTGGTAAAAATGAATATCGTGTTTCATTTCATCATAAAGATAAACAATCAAATAAATGGATACTTTCATGTTATGGTAGAGTTTCAACTACAAAATTAAATCATGAACAAGTTAAGAAAATGGATATTGCCAAATTAAAGCAAAAATGTAATTTCGTTACCATGCAAAAAAAAGAAATTTATGAAGCAATTAAATATAAAGCACAATTAACATTTGAAGGTAAATTTCAAAGCATTGAACAAGTTAGTTTCGGTCTCAATTGTTCACTTGCAAAAGTACCATTATCAAGTTTATCATCATATGATAATCAATCATTTTTAAACCTTTGTGTAATTGATTCTGGATTTCAACCACTTGCAATCATAAAAGAAAACCAACAACCAATGGTATTTTCAAGTATAGATAATTTACAATTCTTTTCAAAAAATATACCAAGATCAGCAGCTGAACGTGAAAAACATGAATTCATTTATACATTTACACAAGTTAAAGAGAAAAAGTGTGGATCAATTTATGTCACAATTGTAACAATGCTTCAAGATGGTACCATATTATTCTTTTCACCATCTGTAGTTTGCATGCAATTAACTGCATACAAGGACCCATTTACAATTGAAAGTCCAAATGATAATTTATATAAAATTTGTTATCAATCAAAAGATTCAATATTACCATCTCCATTTACATTAGCCGATAAATTCAATGAATTAAAAGAATCAGGAACAGTAAAACAAATTCAACAAATCAAAAAAGCTTTGGCAACTTGTTTATTTTCAATTTTCAAAAAAAACAATAATGCATTTACAAAAGTTGAAGTTAAATCACAAACTTTGGATTATCTTACTGAAAAGTATTGTTTTATTATTGATAATGATGATGATAATGATGGTATTGATGATAATAGTATATTAGTTAATGGTGGTGTTGCATCAGTTGATGATATGGTATTAGCAAGTAATGCAAGTAAAGAAATTTCAATTAATAATAATGGTAAAAGAAATTTATCAAAATTAATTTTCCAAGTATTAAAAAACAATTTAGAATTTATTGATTGGGATAACCGATCAAAATTGTCACCACTATTATCAAAACAACAATCAGATATTATTAAATCAATTTCAGATTTAATTGTAACACCATATTCTGTAACAAATGAATTATCTGAATCAAATAAAGCAATTGAAACAATGGATAATATTAAAATGGATATTAAACAATATGAATTAGTATCAAATACAATCGTTTCAAATTTAATTACTCCAATTGTAAATGAAAAAATACTTTTTAGAATATTAGAAATTAATTCAGGATTTGGGTGTTTATCTGAAGTGATCATTGGTAAAATCAATAAATTATTGGTTGAATTTGAAAATAGTTATCAAATTGATATTGAATTTACATTCACATTAGGAAGTACCACCACAAATCAAGATCTTGTTGACAATGAATTAATTTCAAATTTAATTAAAGAAAAGTTAACCAATTTAATTTCAGATTCAAAATTGACAATTGTTTTCAAACCATTAAATTTAAATGAACCATTTTTATATCAAAACTTCAATCCATCATATTATGACATTGTTGTTGTAACCAACTTATCAAATATTACAAATTTAAATCAATCAATTCAATTCATTGATTCAATTTTATATCCAAATGGTCATTTAATTATAATTGATACATTGTTTCAACCAAATAATCAAGATTATGAAATTTATGAACAATGGTTAGTTTTTGATAATTTTGGTGATAACGATGGTGTTATATATAAAGTAGATGATTGGAATAAATTATTAGTTGTTGATAATAAATTTAATTCTATAATATCAACAACAATGATTGAACCAAAAGTAATTCAAGTCCAAAAGTCAAAATTAATGGATAAAGTACCAAATGGAAATTTATTAGAATTGGCAGGTCAATATGATCAATTCGTTATTATTGGTGATCATTTAGCCAATTCACATAGTCAAGAATATTTTCAACAACCAATTATGGATATAAATGAACAAGGTACAGATGTTTATAGAATTATAACATTTGATGAATTTGAACAACATGTTTCAACTACTCCACCAACTGAAAAATCATTACTTTTTTTCCTTTCATCAATAAACGAATTGACATTGGATAATTATAAACAAATCAATTTTGATTATATTAGAATTGTTCAATACTTATTAAAGAATAAAATTCCATGTCCATTTATATTGGCTACTAGATTTGCACTTAAAGAATCAACCAATCCATTAGCAGCTTCATTAATTGGTAGTTTTAGATACTTTTCAGAGTTTAGCGATATTTTAAATTTATATTTATTTGACCTGGATGATCATTTTTATTCTGGTCCAGCCACTTGGTTGTTTACTGGTAAAGATTTAATTGATCCAACTAAACACATTCAAAGAGAATATGTATTTAGAAATGGTAGTGAAGTTTATTTTGAAAGAATTGGTAAAGTTAAACGTGTTAAACCAACTTACACATCAGAATCATATTTAGATGATAAAGAAGATTCGTTAGTTGCAAGATTAAATCAAAATTTACAATACCAATTAGAAGCAAAACAATTGAATTTACAAGATAATGAAATTGAAGTACAAGTTGCTGCATCTGGTATTAATTTCAAAGATAATTTAATCTATAGAAATTTAGTACCACCATTATTAATTAATCATGAAGGTGATTTCAGTAAACCTGAATTTGGATTTGAATGTTCTGGTATTGTTTCAAGAGTTGGAAAGAATGTAACAAAATTAAAAGTTGGCGATTCAGTTTTAGGTTATGCATGGAAATCAACTTCATCTCATGTTATCAATATTCAAGATGCATTTGTATTAAAACCAGATAATCTTAGCTTTGTAGAAGCATCATCAATTCCATTGGTATATTGTACATCTTATTATTCATTATTTTATTCTGGTAATTTAAATATTGAAAAGAATGAAACAATTTTAATTCATCAAGCAAGCGGTGGTATTGGTCTTGCATGTTTAAATATTTTAAAATCAAAAGGATTCAAATCAAAGTTATATGTTACAGTTGGATCAAAAGAAAAAGAAGATTTCCTTAGAGAACAATATGGTGATTTCATTACTGGAATTTATTCATCAAGAAATATGGATTTCCTTGAGAATATTAAAAGTGATTTAGCTGCAAAAGATGATGAAGGATCATTGGAACAAATTCATCCATTTGTACATCCTGTTGGTATAGATTTAATTATCAATACTTTACCATTTGAATATTTAGATTCAAATTTCTTATTACTTTCTCAAGGTGGTAGAATCGTTGATTTATCAGTTACACATTTAAATACAAATGAAACAACAGATTTTAGTAAATTTAAATGGTTTATTGGTTACAGTACTGTTGAAATATTTTACAGTGGGTTTGAAAAAGGAAAACATATATTATCATTGGTTACTGATATGATTAAATCGAAACAAGTACCATTAATTCCAATAACAGAATATCCAATTTCACAAATTAAAGAAGCAATTGAATTTATTGGTCAACGTAAACACATTGGTAAAATAGTTGTTAATCATATGGTTGGTTTAAAAAATGGTTGTTCAAATTTAGTTCAAGATACAATGAAAACTTTACAACATCAAATCAAAGATAACTATTTAGTTTCTTCTCCAAACTATAAATTTATGGGTGAACAATTGGGTAAAACAATTTTAATAACAGGTCAAACTGGCTTATCATATTCAATTATTCAAACTTGTTTATTATCAAGATATGATGATATTCAAGGTATAATTGTAATTTCTAAATCACCAATTAAATATGAATTACAATATTTAATTTCATTAGTTAAATCACGTGGTGCTAAAACTAGAATTCATTTCAAACAAGCAGATTGTTCAAAATATGAAGAAATGTCAAATGCAATCACTGAAATTTATAAAGAAGATCCAACATTACCATTAGTTGAATCAATATTTCACAATGCATTTATACCAGTTTCGGCAGAACCACTTGATATTGATATGAAACATCTTGATGATGCGTATGATGCAAAAACAACTGGTGCAATGAATTTATATATTCTCATGTTTGCTTTTGGTTGGAACTTGAAAAACTTTATATTTCAATCATCTCTTGCATCCATTGCAAGTAGTTCACGTCAAGCAGGATATTGTGGTGCAAATTTAGTTGTTGAATCATTAGCTAAACTCATTCAATCTCAAGGTATAAGATGTACATCAATTAGTTGGGGTAGTATTGATGATATTGGTTATGTATCACGTAATGAGGCAGTTGGTAAATTTGTAAGATATCAAGGTCAAATTTCGATAGCATCAAATTTAGTAATTGGTTCAATTGATTTATTATTACAACAACCAAATTTATCATTGGATACAACAATTGTTGCATCATTTGATTTTAATAGTGTTTCAAAACCAACTAAAGGTGGACCATATAATTTATCATACAAATTTGATTATTTCACAAATCCAATTCAATACAAACATTGTTCAAGTGATGGTAGTGAATTATCAATTAGACAAGAGATTCTTGGTAAATTTTCAGAATTTTTATCAGTTGATGATCATTCTAAAATTAATTTGGATATCAAGTTAATAGATTACGGTGCTGATTCAATGGTAATAGTAGAATTAAAAAATCATCTAGATAAAACTTACGTACAAAACATTCTATCAATTCAACAACTTCAAAATGTAACAATTAATCAATTAATTCAAGCAGTATCAGATGCAATGAATAAATCAAGTGGTAATCAAAAGAAATCAACATCAAAATTAAATATTGTAAAACAACAACAACAAATTGATTGGGTAAAAGAAATTAAATTGGATACATCAATTAAACCAACTGATGAAATGATTAAAACATTTAAACAAAAAGGGTTAATGAATTCAAGTGGTAATATATTTTTAACTGGATCAACTGGTTTTGTTGGAATTTATGTTCTTTATTATTTAATCAAATCGACCAATTGTAAATTTGTTCATTGTTTAACAAGAAGAAAAACAATTGAAGAAGCAACTACATTTTTAATTGAATTTTTAAAAGTTCATCAATTGTATGATAAATTAACTACTGTTGAAATTGGTAAAATCAAACCAGTGTTGGGTGATTATACACTTGATCAATTTGGTATTTCCATTGAAAAATATACACAATTATCAGCCAATGTAGATTTAATTATAAATTGTGCAGCAAGTGTAAACTATCAAATGGATTATTTTGCATCAAAAGTTGAAACAGTTGAAGGTGTAAATCAATGTATTAAATTTGCATGTAATGGTAAATTAAAGAAATTATTACATGTTAGTTCACTTGGTGTTTATTCTGATGATAAAAGAGAAAATTTAGATGAATATACATTTGCTCAAATTGACCCAGAGCATTTACAATCAAAGAATTCAATTATTAATGGTTATTTACAAGGTAAAATTGTATCGGAATATCGTGTTAAAGAAGCTGCAATTAGAGGTATACCATGTTGTATCATTCGTTTACCATTTATTGGTCCAAATCCAAATACTGGTGTTGGTAGAGATTTAGATGTATTCCAAACAATGTTACAATCATGTTCTGTAATGTCAACATATCCAAAACAAGAAGCAGGTGCTCAATTTTATGTAACTCCAGTTACTTGGATCTCTGAAAATTTATCATTTATTTCAATGAATTCTAAATGTTGGTCTATTCAAGATAGTAATTCAATTTCAGAAAATTTAATATGTTATAATTTATTTGGTGAATCAATTTGTTTCAATGTTTTATTAACACAATTGGCTGATCAATTAAAATGGAAACCTGTTACATCTACTCAATTTTTAAAGAAATTAAGATTATTTGATCAAGATCCAGCTTGTAAGAAATTATCGGTTATATTGAAAAGTCAGAATTTATTACGTAGTATTTATATTCCTGGTAACTATAAAATAAATCCAGCTCTAAAAGAATTACTATTATCAAATAATTCATATGAAGGTTGGAAAGTTACCCCTGTAATGATTATTACTCATTTATCTTATGTATTTAAAAAGAAATTAAATTAAAATTATTTAACTCCACTCAATAAATAAATAAATAAATAAACCAAATTTATCTTTTTTATTTAATGGACTTAATCCACTATTACCTCTCAATTTGGTTCAAACTTTTTATTTTTGAATATTTTTAACAAAAAATAAAAATAAAAACTTTTTTTTATATTATAAAAAAATTTCTGGGTTAATCTTATGTTAAAAATATCATTCCATTTGTACAATTAGTCCTCTTGGTGCATATAAAAATTCTAAGAATAAATTATAATATTTATAAATAATGACTCAACTGATATTAATTCATTATTGTTTTTTGAATCTTGTAAAAATAAACTTTTATTATTATCACCTTCAACTTTAACATAATCTATATCTCTATCTGGATAAATTAATTCTCTTCTTAATTATTTATCATATTCAATTTCTTTTATTAAATAAAAAATTATAAAAAAATGATGTATCTTTTTGATTTTCATTTATTCATTTATCTTGGTTTGTAACAGTTTTTAAATATTCAAAAGTAGATTCCATTTATAATTGTGATTTATTTTCATATGTCCTATTTGAAATTGTATTTTCAATAAACCAGATGTAGTCAAAAAATCAATACCTACAAATGAATAATCTTTACCAGGTGATGCTGTAATTTCATCAATTGTAAATGTAAGTTTAGATTGTTTAATTGATTGTACAAATACAATTCTATTTGCACCATCAATAGGTTGAATTTTCTAAAATCCAATTACCTTTTGTAGTATCAAAATTACAATCATTTTTTACATGTACACAAGGTTTTACACTTGGTACATTCAAATACTAATTTATCATAACTAATTGTATGGTAAACTATGTGTGTTGGTTTTTAACTGTTCCTTGACCAATTTGACACAATATTTTTGAGGATGTGAAATTTTATTATTTATTTTGTTTATAAAGAGAAGGTAATACATGTATTTGTACAATATAATTTGTGGTGTGGATAAATTTAATATTTACATACAAAAATATAAACACAAGTAAAATCAAAATAAATGGTTTCTTTATTTAAAAAAAAATTTATTTTATAAATTTAGTGCCAGCATATGAGGAATATGCTGGGTATTAACTTTAAATTTAATCGAATAAACCCATACCCTGCAGAAATTGATGAAAAATAAATATTAGTAAATGACAATAAATCCACTATTTAATTATCAAGTGATATTATAAAATAAACACATACCATATCATCATCTGATTCTTCTTTCTTTTCTTCTTTCTTTTCTTCTTTCTTTGGTGCGGCAGTGGTGGCTGCGGCAACTGGTGCAGCAACTGGTGCAGCTGAGGCACCTGATGAACCAGCATTTAATAAAAGTTCTTCAATGTTTGTCTATTAGAGTAAATGTCATGTTAGTAAAAGCGAATTTTGTCGTATCTTAACAAACTATATAAAGCAATTTTACCTTTGAAAGAATTTTACTGTATAAACCTGGCCAATGTGATTGAACTGTAATGTTGGCAGCATCTAATAAAGTTTTGATTTTGTCAGCGGTGATTTCAATACCGTCATCTTGTAATAAGAGACCAGAGTAGATACAGGCGAGTTCTACAATAATAATGATAATAATTGATATTAATATATTTGTTTTTTAATACATATTATAAATATTCCTTTTTCCTAACAATAGTGATGAGCTGACATGTGATGAAAAAAAAGTGATATAGGTTTGGTGCAATTTTGATCATTTGTGTGTGTGTGTGTGTCTTTTTTTTTTTAATGATATTTATGTTTGTGGTTGTTGAGTATATCTCTTTTCCTGTTGTATATATTTTTCCTATTTGTGTTTTTTTTTTTTTTTTTTTTTTTTTTTTTTTTTTTTATTTTTATTTTTTGATTTTTTAATTTTTTAATAATTTTTTTTTTTATTTTATATTTTTATTTTTTTTATAATTTTTTATATA